>JAOXJP010226393.1:0-11499 GCA_025762735.1 Platanus orientalis | reverse complement strand
TTGATACTCAAGTGTAGGTAAGGGTTGGAGATTCATAGGAAGGTTTGAAAGAAATGATTCTGAAGTAGGGGCTACATAGATTGACTGCATGGTATTTTTGGGTGCCATGAAAGGTGATTCTGGTGACAATCTAGGGATATAGGATGAGGATGAGGCAGTTGGTGATGTAATGGGATTTGGTGTAGATGTGGATGATGAACCTTCAAGTAATCTTAACTGCTTTTGAAGATGTCGCCTCTCTGCTTCTTTTGAAGCAATCTGCTGAGATGCCACTGAAAATTCTTTAACAATGGTGGCTATTGTATACAGTTCCTTTTCAAGCTTTTGAATTCTTTGCTTAACTTCTACAATAAGATCCTCTATTGTAGCTAGTCTTCTGTCAACCTTCTGAGACATTTCTTCTTGGCCTTTAAGAATTTTTTTCATAGTCTGGTTCTGGGCCACTGCATTTTCCGCTTGCCAATTTAAAGCTGCTTTTGCTGGTGAAACATTTCTGCTTGTTCCATTAGCATTCTTAACTGAAGGGGTTTTGATTTTCCATTGGTGCCAAACCCTGTGTTGAGGATGCTTAAAATCTTCCAAGGGAGAAAATAATTCTTGGTACTGGGGTGATCCAGGTTGGAACATGAAACATCCCACTGGTGATGGTGCAGCTGGAGGGATATACATTGGGCAGCAGGCTTGAGGGTAAGGCTTCCCTAGGAGAGAAAGAACCTTCTGATAATAAGGTTGAAGGGTTGGTGGAGGAGGTTTTGGTTTAGAAGGAGGTGGCTTTTTTCCCCAGTCATCTGGAGGTAAAGCTGGAGGGGGAGTTTGCTTTCTCTTGGATAAAACACATAATAATCAAATTTTCCTAAAGGATCTCCAAGGAGTCCAACTTTTGGATCTCCTGCTTCATAGCGTTTTTGGAGGATTTGCTGTTGAGATTTCTTCCCATGACGCTTCTTAGGATAGAGTTTTCTTTCTGCTTCAAGCTCCAACTCTACCTCTACAGAGTCTGTTTCACATTCATCACATGTACAATCAACAATTTGATTTTTTTTTTTTCAGACTGGGTTGAGCATTTGGACTTCTAGGGGGTTGACGGGCTGAAACATTAGTTGATCCACTGTAGGGAAGGACGACAAAGAAGATGAAGATTCATCTTGGTTCTTTTCTGGAATGAACCGAGTTTCTACAGAACCATCCTTTTTGCACACAAAGAAAGGAACTTTTGATTGGACTGTTTCAGTCTTGAAGTGGATATTTTCATAATTGGTGATCCACTTGTCTGGAAGTAGGAATTGTAACTGCTCAGTGGAAAGCTGACGTGGTACATATATACAGTGCGGGACTTTGTTAGTGTTCACTTTAAGGAACAGTGCTTCCTCTGCCTTCGAGAATTCTGGAAAAGGAATATCGAAGGAGTGATTTTGGATTCTGTATGCAACCTGGTAGTGTACTGTGGCTGCATATGAAGTGGCTGTTTGAGGCGCTCCAGAGATCTGGACTTGTACGACCAGGGCATTGAATGCATGAGGATCATTTATGGGTAAATTAAAATTTGGATAAAGAGTGATAAACACAGTACCAGTGTTTAAAGTTGTTTGTATACTTCCAATGACTGCATGCTGGTATTAGGTAAACCGTGTATCCAAAAACCCTAAATGGAAAACCACTGAGAGACCTTTTCTGCCATGAAAGGTAAGAGCAATCTTGATGGCTCCAAAGTGGATATAAGTGTAGCCTTGGGATAACCAGGGTTGTGGATACTCTCAAGGGAGTTCAATAGGAAAGAAATGTTCTGCTTCATCAGCAAGGACCTGATTTTGGTTGAACTTAGAGGCTTGGACGTATTCTTTTACTAAAGTGGGAGTGGGTTTGCCTATGAGTTTTTTGATGGATTGTTTGAGACCAGAAGGGAGTTTCATATACACGGAGTAGGGATTTACAACTGGAAAGCTCGTAGGAGGAACTCAAGCTTCATCAGGCAGGTATTCTATTTCATACAGGTATTCAAACTTAGATGAGGAAACTGACTTAAAGGATGATGTAGACGAGAAAGAAGGAGTTGGTGACAATGAAGGTCGAGGAAGATCCATAAAATGAAAAATGTCTTGCTCTTCTAATCCACCCTTAATCTTGCTACCGGTTATTTTTGCCTTTGTCTTGTAAGAAATGGAAAAACATTTTCTTATTAATGCTGATGTCTCCACCACGGCCTATCACCATTCATCAACGGCCTTCTCAAGAGACGTTTATACCCAGCAAGGAATAAAACCATTGGGTTCTTAGATCGGTACCTGTGGGAGTTAACCAACAGACGAGGTTCTCTATCATAACTTCATCCCCATAAGAGGGATACCTGATCAGAGGACTAGAGTCTCTGTTGTTGCTGCAGTAGGCCAGCGGCCAGGCTGAGCTAATAAACTCCTAGGTTTCTAAGTTAGGCTTAGTGTTCTGTTGTTCCTTTGTTTCCCTTTTCTGATGTAGAAGATCCGTCAATGCGGCAACTACAGAGCATACATAGTGATGCCGCAAGGCTCCAAGATATGGGTTTTGAATGTTGGCTATGCAAAACTGTTTAGGGCTGTTAGCTAAAGGTGCCACGGGGTCAAAGAATGCTTTCTTTAGGTTTTTAATTAAAGAAAATAAAGGGGCAGGGGTTTATTGGGTAGCTGAAGGGTTAAGGTAGGTAAGGAGGAGTTAGGAAATCAAGAAATATTAGTTCTTGATGTTTCTCGTGGCAAGAAAGTGGGGAAGAATAGAGGGTTTTGTTGTGGATTGATTTCTACTTCAAGAATATAGAATCTTTAATGATTCTTGATTTCAAGAATTGAAAATCAATGTTAAGTTTAAAGAAAAACAGCAAGTAGAACTTCAAGAAAGAATAAAGAAAGTAGAGTAAGAAGATGAAGAGGGAAGAAGAAGAAGGGAAAGAACTCACCTTTAGTTGTGAGAGATGGGGAGAGAAGAAGAGCTCCACTCGTGGGGCAGCAACCAAATAATTCAAAATCAAATCTGAAAAATTACATCCTAATCGTGCCTTATATAGTAGGCTATAAATCCCAACTCAACATGGACTTAAATACCCCTAACAAGGTGCTGTACAATCAGCCCTTCTAAACTAAGTAAAAGGTCTTGTAAAACACCTTAACTTTTAAATATTTGCATCTAACCCCTACAGCTCAAAGCCTTATTAGTTATTACATAATACCTCTTATGACCCAAATTTCCTACTAAAACACTACTAAACATAAAAAATAAAGCCCCCTAAACTAGCAAGGCCTGCATACCCTCTTCCAAGGTCTAGCTTTGGGCTTGACCTTGGGCCTCTAAAGAGGATAGTCTGTGTCCAACCAGTGTACAGCTGCTACATTACCATATCCTCAACCCCTTCCCACTGTTCATGATTAGGGCCAGAATTAATGCTTATAGTCTCTTCAATCACTTTCTTGTGAGAGTTATCTGCTGATTTCTGTTGGTCAACTTGGTTATGTATTAAATTATTAATCATCAATTCATCAAAAAATTATTATTATCATTATTATTATTATTATTATTATTATTATTATTATTATTATTATTATTATTATTATTTTACCATGCATGTATATATGACTCTGAGGACCTTAACTTACACAACTCAAATATGACTTTCATATTTACTATTGATTTTCTATAATGCTGAATTATTGGGCTTTATTACCAGGATGAACGGTGTTCAAAGTTGAAGATTTATCCAATATTGCAAAAGGTATAATTATGCTTGTATTTCTAAATTATGTTTCTGCGATTACAGTACATATTTCCTACATTGTTGTTTAGCTTATGCTGCAGTTCCATTTTCTGTTTGTATTCATTTGATCTTCATCTTTATTCTACTAAGAAATTGCTAGCCTAATATGAAATTCACCAGGTGTATCTGGAGAGAATTTTGAGAAAACCAGAAATTGATGCATTTGCTGAAGAATTAAAAGCACATCAGGTTACCAATGTTTTGGCTTCTTCATTTTTAGCTGTTTTCTTTTCAGAATTTTCCCATTGCTGGAAGCTATAATTTGAGTTCACTTATAGTAGTTTTTCAACAGAAAGCACTTTTGCCTGACAATTTCACTGTGCTTGATCGTGCTATGATTGAACATAATCTTCTGAGTGCAAGCAAACTCTACACAAATATAAGGTTGCTGATATAATACGGATACTTTTTGTCTTTTACATTTCCCTGATGTCAGTGATAATATATTTATAATTCACTGATTTTTAAACTTTGTTCTTTAATTTTTTTTTTCCTTGTGTAGCTTTGAGGAGCTAGGCACTTTACTGGGTATTGCTCCTCAGAAGGTACAATCTTCACTTTTCCTTATGTCATAGGTTTATATATATCAAATCCTGATGCTACATCTGACTAGTGACAAGGTTTCTATTTCTGTACCATTGGCATGCCTGGCTGTGCAAGTTTTTATCACTTCTTGTCTTAAATGATCACAAATTCACTCCTTTTAAAGTTTTTTCTGATAGGTCATGCATCCACAATATTATAGGACATGGATTAATAATTTGATATAATTTCTAATGTGATATTTGTTGTTTTAGAGGATGGATCCTTTATTATGCTCTTTCATTATTGAGTTTGAAGGTTAATACTTGCTGCCATACATTGGCTAGGAATATCTCTAAGCTCTGCTACCTCTTGGTTTTCCAAGGGGAGGGTTGTGGTGGTGTGGGAGAAGAATCTCTATAGCTGGTTATTACTAATGTATTGGTATTATCAAATAAAGCTATCATATGTTTGGATAGTTCAGAAGGACAAATTTAAAAATTCTATTCTGATATAGGATTGATTAAAGTTAAGTTGTTACGCTTATAATTAAACAATAGTCGATCAAGGTTTAATAGGCTAATTAGAGAAGGATTTTTTTTAATAGTTTGACATTATTGGTTCATTTATGAGTAGGTTCAGTTTTACAGGCATGCAGAAAAGTGTATAGGCTGATTAGGGTTAATGGTTTGTGGAAGATTTGATGGGTTGTATGGATAGTGGGATGATAAGCATAGGTTGATGCAAGGGAGAAACAATAGAGAAAACACAAAGATATAGAAGTAGAAGACGGAAGAAGATTATGCAGAGAGAAGGAGAAAATGAAGAAGAGAAGACATGCAGAATCTTAGCCTAAAGATGGGCTGATTCCCTGTTAATGGTGGCCCACAAAAAATGTACACATGGAGACCAAAAATCTAGGCAGATTCTTTGAGATGTTTCAACAAGGTTTACGTTGGCTGTTTTGGGACAGAAACAGATCAGAAAATTTGGAAGGGATAGAAGAGAGAAAGTAAGAGATACTTATGAGATGACAAGGGAGGAGAGATAGGGGGGTAGTCCACGACTTCTACCCAAAAGAAAAGGAGGGGGGATATTATGATTGCAGCCCTCAATCACACCAATTCAAAACTCAATTTTCCATAATTTAATACTAACTTTTATTGCCAATTGTGTAGGCCTTTTATAGGCTTTACAAAAGTTGTCAAATAATGCTAATCTAGCATAATTTCCTAACTTTGAGGACTCTTTACTTATTAAAGACTCCTACTTGATGCAGGACCACCCTAATTAAAGGCTTTACCTGCAGGTAATGGGCTGGAAGAGTATTAGCTGTGGCATTCTATAGGCTGTTAAGATGAGGAAACAGTGGAATTATAGGTTCAAGGTGGTCTGTTCGATGGGTTCAAGATTTGGGTTTTATTGTGTTGTTCAAGAACAGGAAACTGGGTCAAAGAAGGGGCTGTTGGATTGGGTTATATGCTGGCACAAGGTATATTTTGGGTGGGTTTTCAATTTTGACGGGTCAAAACTGCTGGGGTTTATGAGAATAGGTAGGCGCAGGGTAGGGCTTGATATCTAGGTTAGTTCTTGAAAGAAAAAGAAAAAAACAGCAGAGAATGGGATCTTGATGTAGCCGATTGGATTATGAGAGTTTCTTGAATGACTCTTGATTTAGTTTGTTGGAATTACAGTTTTCTTGGTTAGGAATTTTGGGGGAAATCGTTAGGATAGTCTAGGGTTAGGCTTAGAAGACTTTTATTGAAGAAATCCAGGGTTTTCAAAGGTCGGAGAAGAAAAAAAAATGTGGATTTATGTGGGCTGGAAATTTCCAGATTCAAGAAAACCTAAAGAAGGATGTCTCTTAGGATTCTTGAATATGAAAACTTGCAAAAGAATCTAAGAATTAAAGAAACAGAAAATAGGGGAGAAATAATGTAGAATAAGATTAGATGAGAATTAAAGAAAAAGGAAGATGAGAAGACGTGTGCTTAAGGGCAAAGGATTTGGTTTGTTTTTGGGGCCTTAATTGTATGCTGGAGGGTGACTATTCAACTGCTGGCACAAAAAGGGATTGGCCTAACCTTTTCTTATGTAACTAGTATTTCCTTTTCTTGTTGTTTTGTTCCTCATCTTTGGGGATTTCTCATCCCTTTTCTTTTAATGAAATTTCTTTTATAATAATAATAATAATTGCAACTAACTCCCCCCCCCCCTCCCCATTGGCATAGGCCTTATTACATTAAATTCCCATGCAAAATTAAACTAAAGACACCCAAAAAAAGGAAAATAAATCTGAAATTAAGTGGGACAGCTGGGCTTCTTCCTCCAATTTCCCTTAGGCTTAGGCTTGGGCTTCTAAAGAGGGTATGTCCTCACAAGGTCAATGTATAGCTGCGGCATCAATAGTTGTATCATATTTGACATGGTTAGAATTTGCGTTCAATCTGATTAAAAACTCAAGAGGTCTTAGATATGGGATCCACTAGTTTTTGAGATCAGCAAAGAAAAAATGTTGTAACCATGTTTGTTTCTCCATGGTTAATTAGATATGGTAATACCATGATTATAAATGTTTCTCCAAAATAATATTTGGAGAAATAAAAATCCAATTGCTCTATTAATTAGTAATCCATAATTGTAATTATAAGCTGTGTCGTCGTCTTCATCATCATTGTCCTCATCATCAGCATCATCACCTACTGTTATACATACTATCTGGAGTCCATTAACTCTACAAATTGTTGAGTTGAAACAAAATTTCAGGTTTCCAAGCTCTGATGTGAATTACACTATGTAGCTGAGTTTTACTTTTTGTCTGGTTTCTTGTTATCTTATTTAAGATTTTAATTCTCATTGATTCTTTGCACAATCCTCTCTCTCAATCTCTCTGTGTGTGGGTCATTGAATTCTTAACCAAACTGTTCTTGGCAGGCTGAGAAGATAGCTTCAAGAATGATATATGAGGATAGAATGAGGGGATCCATTGATCAGGTATGACTTGCTTCTCATGATTTTAATGCAACACTCCGTTCTTTATTAACAATTCAGCTTTACTCATCATTGAGTTTCTTCCAACATAGATTGATTTCTGGTAAGGGAATTGCCTTCCACAATTGAAGTACCTTCGAAATAGTCAAAATTCTTGAACTTATTCAGTAACATCTCTAATTTTCACTTTATTTGAGTTTGTTTGTCAACTAGAACTGGGTAACGTCTACCTATTTGTCCCTAAATATCAATATTGGACACCTCTAAATCTTGCCTACAAGCTATCATAAAACAACCCTATTTTTTGTGTGTGTGTGTTTGCTGTTTAGATATTGTTATGGAAAATACTCTTATTAGCTTGAGTTGACCAATCTCCAATTTCAGGTGGAAGGTGTCATACATTTTGAGGATGACACTGAAGAGCTGCAACAATGCGATCAGCAAGTAAGTCTCTTCCCAAATGCCAGTCCATCCCATAGACTGTCATTACCTAGTGGCGGTCCTATAATTACGGGGTGCTGGGAGGGTTGGACTGAAAACAGATCTAACCTTTGGCTTTTTGCACAAAGTGGCTGCTCACCGGACTCAAACCCACGTTTTCTTGCTGGACAGCCCAAGCCGTTACCATTGCACCAAAGCTATGGTTGCCATCTTATCTTGGCCAATATTTATATCTTTGCAATCTACAGAATAAAAAGATCAATAGAGTCAATTTAATTACCATGAAACCACTGTTTTTTTTTTTTTTTTTCTGAAAATATTTAATCTGGGCAGAAAGAAAGGGAAAGGTATAATTATGGTACAGTCATGAATATGACTTCTATGTTTGCATGCATAGTTATGCATATTAATGCTGATGACATAGTCTTAGGGGAAATGATAACATCTATATGACAGGATCCTATCCATGGGCTTGGTTGCCCAAGCCATCTTGCACGTTTTTTTTGGATTAATAAGGAAATATATTAAAAAGGAAAAGCTCACGAACTACAATCCCTTGAATGAGGACTGTTGACCATGATTGCACAGCCCCCCGCCAGACTGCTCAAGTACATGTCACAATATGCTGCTGAGCCTTAAGTTCCATCTACGTATACACCCCCAGACATATAATATGTTCAAGATATTACTGGGGTCATAGTTAATGCAGTATTCTTTTTTTTGGTGCCACCTGTCCATTGTGATACATATCATATGCTATGGTATTTCTACCCTTGCCAGTACTTGACCCAACCTAAACATCTATTCATCCAACATGTGGACATAGATATTGCCACCATCCATTGAGGGAGAAAATGAGAAGGCCAGTTGAAGGAGAATTGGACATTAATGCTTCTTCATTGTCTTTAGTTAATACTTTTGTTGTCTGACACCCTCATTCGTGCAGGTTGTGGGACTCTGTCAAGCCCTTAATGATGTTCTCGACAGCATGGTGAAGAAGGGCATGTCAATTCCTGTTTGAGGTACGTCAATGACCATGGATGGGAGTAATTCTGCCTAGAGATTGAGCATCTTATCCATGTGTACAAGAATGATGGCCCATCTTTTTTTTTAATTATTGTGATGATCTTGGTTTTGCCTAGTTTATTTGGCTAGACAAAGCTGGATCATATTATTTTTTGGTAAATAGATTCATTTTTGCATGGTAGCAGAGCGATGTTCATGCTTTACATTAGGCATTTAGTCCTGAAATTTGTAACTTCAGATTGACCTTCGGAGAATGTTGCCAAAGTCGACCCTCTTATGGGATTGGAGCTGCATGAGTTCTTTTGTCATAGTTTGCTTAAGCTACCTGTATCATTTTGAGCCTTCCACCATGCATATTATGGGGCATTCAGGTGGTGAATGAAGGGCAGGAGCCGCTGTGGGTCCAGTAGTGTCTATTGGAAAACGGTCATCTAAATTTGGCCTGATGGGTAGCCAGATTTAAGTTATACGTTGAGAGAAGCATATGATTAGCCACCATAAACCACACAAGGATTTTAAGTTATACATTGGTTTGGCAGATCGGGTCCAAAATACCACCCTTTGATCGTCTGCAGTTCGAAATCTTTGCAGTCATGTGAGTCATTTTTTTTTCACCCTTCATAGCTGAATTTCGATCTTGGGAATCAAATCAACCACATTTCTCGCTATGATTGATCCAAAACCCCAGGAGATTTTGCCACCCCCTTAACGAATGCCATCTGCCCGTCCATCCACAATCAGGGGCAGATGCATCACGTTGCTATATACTCTATATACTCATGTGTGTGTGTGTGTGTGCCTATTTGAGAATCAAACTTGGTGTAATTTGTGTTTGTGTGCATCAAAACTTCTATCTGAGAATCAAACTTGTGGTGAAATTTCTGTCCACATTCAAAACTAGAGCTGTCAATAGACCGAGCGCTCAGATCAGCTCATCATGAGTAGAGCTTAAGCCTTGTTTGAAACTCACAGATGTAGAGTTGAGCTGGAGCCTCCAATTGAGCATTTAACTAAGTGAAGTAGTGCTAGAGTTGAGCTACATTAGGCTAAGCTTGCGGGTATCATATCTATATATATATATATATAAACAGTAGCCTCACGCCCCTTTTCTCTCTCATCCACGTGGACTTATCAATTTTTTGGTACTTAAATTTTCCTAAAATACCTTTTAATATATCATATTCTCTCTCTCCTAAAATCTCTCAACTAAATTATAAATCTCTCCTAAAATCTCTCTATCATACACTCTATCTAAATTTTTGCTCATATATTCCAATATACCCTTTAATATCCCCTATTTTATCTCTGTGTATTCTCTATACTCCCCTAAAATCTCTCCCTCACACGTTTATATATATATATATATATATATATCAACCCTAAATTACACTCAATTCTTTTTCATATTTGGACGTCTCCTATTACTTGGAGGCGCTATTTAATGAAAAGATTAGCTTTTATATATTTTTTTATAAACAATTGCCTTCCTTATTTTGTTCTCCTCTTGATTGCCTTATGTATTTAGTTTTCTCTTACACATTAATAAATTTTCTTTTTAAAACAAGATTCTCCAATTTTTTATTTTATTTTTTCTTTCCATGTTCTCCTTGTCTCTCTAATCTCTACTTCTTTCCATGTTTTCTTTTTAATATTGGTAGAGAAATTACGGAATATCTTTAATTAGAATGCAACATCGATTAGGAAGTATAATTTGAAGTTTTAAGAAAAAAAAAAAAAACTAATGGATGGAAGAGCGTAGTGGGAGCCGTGGGAAATGGAAACTTGGGGAGTGCTTTTAGAAATGGAAATCCCTACGTCTTCTCTCCCTATCCGAAATCTCTCATTCCATTTATTAAATCAGTCTTCTATTAAAATTGGTAAATCAAGAAAGCCACAATCACTCCATTATTAAGTTTCAAAACATTGTATATTTTCCTTCCAGGTTTTTTGGTTCTTTTTTGATTCACTATTTTATTTTCCTTAATCAAAGAGTTTCGTTTTTCTCTTACATTAAACTCCCACTCTCCCATGAATGCAGATTCTGGCAGACGACAAAGATGTGATTACGGCAGCAATTTGCTATCCTTTCTCAGGAAAGGCATTCTGGCTGATAAAGGATATACGATTTCAGCACCTTAGTTGTTGTAAATCCAAATGTATGTAAGAGGAAAGAACCGATTTTCTTTGCCATAATATGGTACACTGTGCAAGATACACACTGAAAAACTGCAGAATCTCTTTGGGTCGGCGAATGCTGGCAATGATGCGTACGCTGAGAAGTGGAGCAGCCATGGTTTGCCTAAGGGATCAGAGTTATGACTGCCAAAGAGGAGGTGTCTCCGTTGCACACTTTTCCTAAAGGTATTCACCTTTTCTCTCCCTTACTTTCTTTCTTTTTTTTTTTAATTTTCCTCTTCTTTAATGGGACAGGAGGCCAAGTATATATATATATATATATATGATTAATTTTTTTCTAAATTACTATCTAAAAGATGCTCATCTTTTATTTTTCAATGGATATTCTTATTGTCTGAATGTATTTTCATGGGTACCCGATGCACTCTCTATAGTTATGATGCTCTCAATCGCTGCTATTGATGCCAATAAGCATATTCTCTTGGTCAATTATTGTAAATATTGGTTATGCTTTCTCTCAAAATGTAATGTTACTTCATTGTTAAAAACAATTAAATTATTAGTGATATATATATATATATATATATATATATATATATATATAT
>JAOXJP010226392.1:0-25448 GCA_025762735.1 Platanus orientalis | reverse complement strand
TATAAGAGACAGCTCTCTCTCTCTCTCTCTCTCTATATATATATATATATATATATATATATATATAATAAAGACTCCAACTTGAACTTCGTTTTTATTAAAACCAACACTAGCTCAACTTGTCATTTTGGACTAACCCCAATCCAATGTCAATTAAAATACCTACGTCAGGGTTGTAAATGAAGAGAATATAAATGCATATGTATTTGTATATATTTAGTAAATCGAATATAAGATGCGAATTTGAATATCTACAATATGATCTGTATTCATATTCGTTTATTTAAATGAATTTTAGATACAAATTTGAATATATCCTATTACATTTTCTATCAGAAAATTAAGATTTTGTGTGGTAACACATATTTTAAGGGGTTGTCAAACCTTGTCATACTCATCTATGAGAACTACAACTGTAAGCTTCGAATGGATTCAAAAGGTTTTTGAGTGGATTCACACAAATGTCTTCCTCTTCTTCGTTGACATAAGTAGAAACTCTTCAATTCCAATCCAACATATCCATATAGATTTTGTAGCCTGACGAAGAGAACCCAAACAAAAGAAATTGTCGTGTTTCTCTCAGGGGTCCTATAGTTGCAATGAAAATGTCGAAATTAGTGGTGAAGCTTGCAAGAAGCGGCATAAGTTCTTTCTTGGTCATCTCATCATCCAACACTGTAGTTGAGACCTTTAGCCAATCTTTCTCTACCTCAGTCTTCTTCTCTCTTCAACTAACCGAGACCCATATCTGCATTCCGTTTATTTATAATTGAATATTTATTAAACAAATTGGATATAGATGCATCCATATTGGCCTTAATCGAATTGAACATGGATGCTTAGATGGATAGTTGACAGCCCTAACCTACGTCAATAGTTACCAACCACAAAGAAGCAAGTTATCATTTTTTTTGTCATTTATTTATCTAAAAGATCATTTTTCCATGGGAAATTCTCAAAAAGTTATCAGCTAAACTTTACAGAAAGTCTTAGTTGCTAGACAAAACCAGGCCATAGTGTCTTATTTGGAAGTATATCTTACTCATAGAGACCTTTATCTCTGGTGAGACCTCCTAGGCACAAGTAATCTTGTTAAAAACATTTTTTGATGGTGATTTTCATTTTTTGGGTATGTGTATGTCTCATGGAATCATAAGATTATTTATGCACAGGAAACTATCCTTGGCTTTATCTATCATTTCATAGATATCCTGGTTTAAATTCTATCGAATTTCCAGTGTTAAAATTAAGGGACCCATATGAAATGTACAATTGGGCTTGATAGTATCTCAGCCAATACTTTAGGATTTCAACCCCAAGTGGCAATAGAATTAGTTTTTAAATCAATTTATTTAAGTTATTGAGTTTATAATAAGAGTCATATTAATTTGGATTTTTATGTTTTGTTAGTTTTAATTTGAGTTTGTTTAGGATTTATAAATGTTGTTAGAGTTTGTGATCAAGAAAGAATCTTGATTTCTTTACTTTAAGTTTTATATATAAAAGAGGTGGAAATGTAAGGAATTAAGTTTGAAGGAATATCGAAAATAAAGTTTATTTTGGGTTTCAGAAACAACCCTAAAATATTTTACCTTTCTATTAGTTTTCTTCATTCCTAAGTTTATGTTCTTCTAGAAACTAGCCCTAAAAGTTTTGGGGTTAATATTTGTTAATTTGTATAGGGGTTTGGGTTCCTACAAGTGGTATCAGAGCTATTCGATCGGAAGTTCAATGGTCTTTCAAGATCAAAGTCGAGCAAGAAGATTAGACGGTCTAGAAGTTGGCTAAAGTTAGCCAAATAAATTCTAAGGGAGGAAACCAAGTGAAGATGTTGAAGTTCTTGAAGGAAGAACCAAAAAGGTTGAAAGGAAGACTTGTAGATCGATTCCAATAGAAAAGAAAGAGGAAATAATTAAATTAAGCACCGAGGAGGTGAGTTTAAAAGAAGGGGCTAACTTATGTATTTTTTGTTGATTAAAAATTAATACTTATGATAGATGATATTATGATGGAGAAATTGATGTCATTTAATTATGATTTTTAGAAACACAATATTTGTGCATATTTCCTTGCATACTACCTATGGGATGTGGTTATAGGAATGCCAAAAGATAGCATGTTGAAAAAGAAATCAAGAAAAATACTTAAATTTTTGCAAATTCTAATTGGCATAGAAGTTTGGAAATAGGTTGAAGATTTGAGTTCTCTAACTCAAGTGTGGGAGGAGCTTAAGATTCTCTAATCAGAGTACAATGGTTTACCAATGGTACTAATGGAATATTGGATATATGATATGAATCATGATGACTATTGGAAAAAAAACAATGGTCTTAAAGAAAATGAAAGTGACAATTCAAACTCAGATGCCAATGTAGAAGTATAAGAAGCTAAAGAGCTTGAAATTTCAGAAGAATATTCAAATCTCTATTTGGTCCAAGTTAGCTTATCTTGTTCACATATGTTAGATTCAAGTGATTTGAATTCTATTAATTCATATGATATGGTGAATGAAAACTGTGGTTTTTGTGAAACTGATCATATATTTGTGGTTTGTCAAAAATTTGACAATACAGATAAATATCTATTATATTTTGATTGCAAAGGAGAATGTCATGATAAAAATAAAAATACCGAAAATTTAACGGTTGATGAGATTGAAGAAGTTATGAAAGAGAAGATGCAATAAGCATAGAGAAGTAGTTTTCTTTAATGAGTTTGATGATGAAGCTACAAATCAAGCATTACTTTATATGAGTTAGAGCCAATGATTCAAGAAATTATGTTAATGCAAAATTTTGTTAAAGAACCAATAGATCAAAGATGGAAAGCACAAGATTATTTAGATAATGGCTTTATTATTCAAGAAGAATTAGAAGATGCAAAAGTTGATTAGAGAATAGATTTTGATCTAGGAAAATATTAAGATTATGTCAAGCACTACAATGATGGTGGCATTATTGAAGGTTTTATAATTTTTCCACTAAATGATGAGAAGAAAAATAATATTGAAGATTTGAGTATGGAATGGGTGAATATGAATCAATTCTTCGAGACTGAAATGAAAGATGTAGGAAAGCACAAAGTCTACAATGTTTGACATCATTCATGCATGAAGCAATTGATCAAGAACAATGATTGGAGAAATTGAAAAACCACACAACATAAAAATGTCAATGGAGATGACGTTAAAGACTCTTGTAATTGATGGCATTGAAACATCGGAAGATGGATGATAGTTTTTTAATAATATGATTTAAGGGAGGCTGATAGAATTAGTTATTAAATTAATTAATTTAAGTTATTTAGTTAATAATAAGAGTTTTTATTAGTTTGGGTTTTTATGCTTTGTTAGTTTTAATTTGAGTTTGTTTAGGATTTATAAAGGTTGTTAAAGTTTGTTATCAAGAAGGAATCCTGGTTTTACTTTTAGTTTTATGTATAAAGGAGGTGGAAACATAAGGCATGTAGTTAGAAGGAATATCATAAATAAAGTTTATTTTAGGTTTCAGAAACAACACTAAAATATTTTCTTTTTTTATTAGTTTTTTTTATTCCTAAGTTTGTGTTTTTCTAGAAACTAACCCTACAAATTTTGGGATTGGTATTAGTTGATCTGTTTAGGGGTTTAGGTTCCTACAAATGGTCAAGATAAGGCCTTATGAAGTTGAGTTTATTTAAGAATGTTGGCTAGAACCTAGTTTATTTTATTTATTTATTTATTTATGAAATTTTGACCCAAAAAATATTCTTTTACAAATGCTAAGTTTTTCTCTAAGATGATATTTTTTGTTTAATCAAAACATTTAGTTTTTAATGTGATTTATCTCAAGAAAAATATTTTTTGTTTTATAACTAAAAATACCTAAGTTTATAATGAAACATATCTTCAGATTCTTGGAAATGAAAAACTCATTTGATTCAATTAAAAAAGAAAATTTTCGATTTTTGAATTTCCAGTTGGCCAACTCATGAAATTATTGAAATTTTATCCTCAGCTCATCTTTCTTTCTATTAATTAAGGGTGGCAATTCCTGACCCGACTTGCCAACTTGAAATTTTAGTTGGGCACTTGGAACCTGATCTAACAATGGTTTTGATTTATTGTTCTCCTATATTTATTTATAATAAAAATGTGAATAGCTACCAGCCTTTTTTTTAGTTGTTTGGTCCCTGGTTAGAGTCAGTGTTCTCAACCTGGTTTAAATCCAGGCATTTTACAACTCAACAGATCGGACCGATTGCTACTCCTTCTGTAGTCATCAGTAGGCTACAAAAAATATGGCCTGCATCTCTCTACGTGTAATGACACTAGGAAGAAAATGGTGTATATGCATAAAAAGTGAAATAAAGAAGAAAATGGTACATTTGCATATCAAGTATAGCATCTTTAACATGAACAAAACCATTGAGAGAGAATAAATTGAATGTTTTTTCCTCATTATATCTTCTCTTTCCTTGTTATGGGTATGCTAGAAATGAAGACAAACATACACTGGTTTACATAAAATCTCAAGGAAAGTTCAAACAGAACCCCCCCCCCCCCTTTTTTTTCACCACAAGCCTTTACATAACTCTAAAGAAAGTTGCAAGGAAACTAAAATTGTAGCTCAAGCTTACCTAGCATATATATATATATATATATATATATATATGTTACCCAAGTTTAATCACAATCTTGCAAGTAAGCTGTACATGTAATATAAGCAAAAGAAGATAGAAAGCTATCATGAATGGAAGCATTTACCCATTTACATCTTATATGATCAGATTGAATAGAATAAAATAGAGTGAGGGTTTTATATTCTTTTTAATTTTTTTTAAGATAGGTAAACAAACCTTGAGGATAAGTTCAAAGATATGCATGGCTTCTTTCTGAACAACCTGGTTCCACCAATAGCTTCTTGAACAGAGGCCTGAGTTAGAGATGGCTTAGACGAATAACATTCATCCACGAAACCCTTATAAATAAGAACTCTCTCTCTCTCTCTCTCTCTCTCTCTCTCTCTCTCTCTCTCTCTCTTGATATATATATATATATATATATATATTGATGATTTCAGAATAAATTCTATCTACTAATAAGCCCATCTCAGACTCTACCAGTCTACCCACCTAGCTGCAATTTCAGGAGAATAAGAAACATAAGCCGAGATTACACCAACACCACCAATACCCAAGGTGAGGATTTGCAACTTCTTTTTCAACTGCAAAAGCAATTATTAGAAATATAGCTAATATTGCTAAATCTCTGGATTAACAACACAGAAATACATGAATACATACAAATGACGAGCTGCAAAGGTGGACATTACCTTGAAATACTGCTCCCTTGACTGAGCAGCCAATACTTTTGGGTCCCCCCGAGGCCGCCGCAACTCACGAAGCATCACATCCTACAATTGGAAGCTAATTCAGAAAGGTAAAATAAGGAATTATCCAATCATAACAGAATATGAAAAGGATCACAATTAATCTAGCCAAGGCTGAGAATAAGAAAAACAACCTCTATGATGTATACACAACTCAGAGCTCATGAGATTGAATTGAAATAATATACTATTGACGAAATTGAGAAGCAACCTAGTAAAAGTAGTACCTAAATAATAGACATTACAATAGCAACAAAGGCAAGAATTAACAATTAAAAGAAAAAAAAGATGGTGACTTACAGTGCCCCCTGTTGTAGCCTTACTCGCCCTATCCCATTTCTCTTGCTCACGCCGGGTTGGAACCAATCTCCATCTGGGTGAGGCATTACCAGTTTTCTGTAAAACAGTACGTAAATGTACAACTACCAAGAGAAACAAATAATCCCCAACTAAAAACTTGCAACCTCAGAGCCAGTTATCTTACTTGAGTTGCAGAAAGACCTCGTCTTGCAGCCTCAACTTGGTGTTCTAACACAGGCTTAGAAGGTGCCGTAAGCTCTTTGCTCAAATCAAATTCCATACTATACCACCAAATTACACACTTAATTAGAAACATACAAAACCCTAAAAAATAACCCTGAAAAAACAATAAAAATCACTTCAAATCAGAACATGAAAACGTACCTGTCAAGGCTCATAGCTCTATTAAGGCTTAGAAAACCAGAGGACTCTTCCTATGACCATAATTTACAAGTTAATATAATCACATTAAACAATCAAACGAAGGAAATGATAAACAATCATGTAAACAAACAAACCCTAATTAGTTAATTAGAAGAAAAATAACCTGAGCAGGAGGAGATTGAAGAGAGGACGAGTCTGGCTCTTCAATCAATCTCTTCATCCGACCCATGAACTCTTTATTCCAGATAAAATCATCTTTGGAAGTGAGTGGGTCTTCTTCTTCGCCTCCCCAGTACTTGCGTAGCTTCGTCGTCGTCGGTGGACCTCCATACTCGCCGGGAGCCACGCCCGTCGACCATTTCTGGGGCTTTTTCTTGGGGAGGATCACTCGGGTCTGTCTAGGGTCTGGAGGAGGAGTTGGGGAGTCTTGAGAGATCGGAGTGGCTGCAGAATTTACAGAGATGTAGCTGAGAACCGCCATTGTTGAAGACGAGAGGAGTAGTGACGAGCTTTATTGGTTTAGGTGGTTTCCCTTATTTCTTTCCGTATTTTTCGGTGGATTTGGTCATGGTTCACACTTCGTTGGAGAGTTGTGACGAAATAAAAATCTGGGTGCGACGTAGAGTGTGTTGGGTCCATTCATTTTTGTGCATGTTTATAATTTATCATTCTCCTTTTTCAATCACTACCCGGATTCGAACCCACAGAGAGGTGCATTTTAGATAGGATGTTAATTAGATTTAGAGGCTTTTTAATCTAACGATAATAACGGTAAAATGACCGTTATGACAGTTAAGGGAATTTTGTGCTAGCAATTCTGAAATTTTAGCATAGAATCACTCATAAACTCTGGCCTAGTCTGGTTGCCTTGAATTGTATGGAATAGAAAATAAAATCCCAAAAGAAAAGGAAAGAAAATAATCATAAGAAAAACACAGGAAACCCAACTTTTCATGGCAACCAGACAGCATAAAAATAATTTTTTGAGAAAATTTTGTCAAAAAAAAACCTTTTCATGACAACCAGATTGGGCCTAAGTTCATTAATCGGATAAATAGAATTTAGAAACACTCAGTTGATGGCTTCATTTTTCTTATGACCCATGCAAGGTATGTTTATTTACCAAAAAAATACGAGACTACTGCATCTGCAGTTCAGCTTCAATTGCTTGTTGTGTATAGGGTTGAGGTCCGTCTTCAATCCCAGATTTTGCCATTTTTACCAGGGTCCTTAAATATAAGGCTGTGTTTGGCAGCCACCTGTAACAAAATCATTTCATTTGAGTTTTTCAAGGCTTTTGTAGCCACAATGGTATAGTTTATAATGAACTCATTCAGATTTGCAGCCTTTTGTGTTTGATATAAGTAATTTATTTTACAGAAAACCCTAAGATGACTTCATTTATGATTGTAGTTAACAAATCAGTATGCATTTGAATGAGTTCATTACGAAACCACCATCTTATGGCTACAAATGCCTTGAGAAACTCAAATGAAATGATTACATTACTGGTACATTACTGGTGGCTGCCAAACGCAGCACCAAATTTAACATTATGTCCTTACCCTCTAACATTTACTAATTAGTTTTTCCATTCGAGGAAAGGCTGTACCAGGAACCCACCAAACGTTAAGGTTGTGTCTGTTACATGATGATTGCTAGGAAAAGAAAACGATGGGAAATCCACCTTGGATTGTATGGCAAAATGAAAGTAGAGCAATCTTTGATTCACTTACTCTGATACAAGGTTTTAAAAAATGGCTGTTGAGTATTCCTTTTTTGTGGATTTGGACCAGTTTGATCGGAATGTTCAACAGGTATAAATAAAGTAAACAGTCCAGTGTCAATATAATAAAACCCAATTTTCAAAGTGATTTTCCCAACAGAGATTATTTTGTAACAGACAATAGAAAGTGAAACTATCCTGAGAAAAAAAATCCACTTTACCAGGAAAGTTTGGGGTCTAACCTAAAATAGACACAGCCTAATGGTTGGGCAACTTAAGTGAGCAAACCCAAGCACAACCTTTAGATCTGAAGAGTCAACAATCTTGTCTCATCATTGGTTAAATAGAGGCTTGTATTCCGGCAAGAACTTAGTCGTTTGGACTGTTAATAGAACCACCACGGCTAGCTGGAAACTACAAACTTTTCTTCCTCCCTGCAAACTTCATCCAAATTACCACTTCAATATGCCATTTTTGTTCAATCTTTGAGTGGATTTTTCTAGCAAAACGAGATGTTTCTATGAGTTGATAGTTGATACCCATTTCATATAGTAGCAGAAAAAGTAGATGGAAACTTTATAATTTGCTCTATTCACCTTTCTCCATTCCAGTATATTTTAATAAATCCAAAACCAATACAGTGATACATAAGATATGAAATTTGCAAGAACCTACTATTTACTCAAATAAGGGCATAATCTCAATCCTTAAAAAGGTGACAATGGAACCTACACCTGTTCCAAACAAACACCAAAAACTCTATAAATAATAGGTCCCTCATGCATTTCATATTGATTGCAAACGAATTTTTTGGTTAAGGGTTTAGTCCCATAATGCATTAGTGTGTGAGAGAAAGTACTGCACGGTTTTGGTTCGCCAGACACACAGATCGCAATGTTACCTCTCTGTGTGCAGATCATTGTATCCTAGGAGATAGACGTCCAACTAATTGTTAGCACCAGTGCGAGGGACGAATCTGTCTTAAGGACATAGTGTCTAACACTAGCCTTGATCTATTCAAGTGAAGTTACATCATCCGGATCAAGTAAGTATTTCATTTGTTTTATTTTATTTTATTTTAGTAAATTTCGTAGTTTGTAATAGAGTGCACATGTATGTAGAATACTGAAATAACAATACAGAAACTAATGGAAACCAATTTCTCACGAGTAGTGAGTGTTTATCAGGGAAGCCGTTTCAATAAGTTTCCAGTTTTTCTTTAGGGAGTGTTTTCTGCTACCATTTCTCGCACAGTTTCCTCCATTTGTTTTACTTTCTGGTAGTTATTATATTACGGGATTCCATTCTTTAGACCCTCTTGTTGGTTGTGTCCTTTTTCTGCTATGATGTTCGATTAAAGATAGTGAGAAGGGGAGCCCAGCCAAAGGAGATGGGCTAATTGATTGAGCCATTAGAGGGGAAAAGCAATAAAGAATAAAAATATCGCCAATATCGTTATCTTAAACTCTTTCCTTGTCATAAAAAATTCATAATAAACTATGTGCCTTTAAGGAACAACCTTAATGAGTTTGTTGATGTGATGATTAACATAGTTTTTTTAAAGTTTGCAAATAGAAGCATGCTTGTTATATAGATTATCTCTTTTATGATAGAATTTGATTGCATTTAACTTTCATGTACTTAATCATTAGGTCTCTGGTTCGCTTGGTGTCTGTGTCCCCAATCAACTGAGTTGATGTCTTCCCCAACTAATCTATATTATGCATTTCTCTGATCCAATGATCGATTGAAGGACCTGACTATCATATGGTCGCAGCAAAATGTATACGATCGGCAGATGGTGATACCAATAAGTTCGTTGTGTATGTAGGCAACTTACTTGGATCCAGGGTGTAATCTTGATCCCTATGGAAAATGTAAATTTATTTGTATACTTGTATTTTTCAAACAACCAGTACAGGGTCTTCCCATTATTGCTAAACAATTACCGAAATTTTATATAAGACAAGACTTTGATGTTGCAAATATATTACCTCAAGCATTTGTAGAATTTACAGAGAATAAACCAAACTATTCAATCTATTGTTGAAGAGAACTAACAAAACTGTTGTAGATAATCAAACTAAAATTAAACCAATAAATAAACCAAGTAAAAAAGACTTACCGGTTTGTGTTGAGGTGTGTCCAAGGGTACTGTCCTTATTAGTATTTGCCTCCCTCTAATCAGTGCGGCAAGGTGTAATAGACGACTATCCCAAGATTCGACGACACAGGCTTCTTCAACATGCATAATTTGAGGAGTCCTCTAGTGAATGACAACGAATGTGATTCAAATCTGATCAAATGCAACTGTAAAATACATAATCACAAACAAATAATCCATAGAGTGTTTGCAAACAAAACAAGAGAGCACATAAAAGAGAAAATTTTCAACTTTGTTTTAACATGAAAGCACCCCAAATATTTATAGATTTTGTAGAAACATTAAGGATGTGTTTATAAACACATTAGGTGTCCATTGACATGAGAAACAACATGTAAAGATGTTTGTAGATATCTTTGGCATTTGTGCATGCTTCCCCATGAATAAGGACATATTTTTTTACTATTTTATTTTTGAAAAACGCCACTCAAGATCAGTCTATAATTTTTTTGGACCAATCCGAAACCTTCTTGATATTGGATCTGCAAAAATAATAAGCTCTAGACTGATCTGCATTTTTGTGGCTCGGTCCTGAGTATTTTGAATCTTCAAAATGCAACACCTATAAGGTAGTGCCACCCGGCACAAAGGATATGGCTCCGACTAAGACATAAATGTGGCAGCATAATGGGGAAGATGATCTAGTGCTTCAACGGGTACATTTACCTCATAAGTTTACATTTATCATTTGTAATAGGCTTTTCTGATCTTTTGGCACGGTCTTCTGACCATCTGATATGATGAAATAGACTAAAAGGTTATGATAATTGGATTAGGTTAATTTTTGGACTTTTTTTGTAAATTTTATGGGGGTGCAATATGAGGAATTAATTCACATGAGGTCACCCATAATCCTAGTACTGCTCTCGCCCAAGCATGCTTAACTATGGACTTCTAATGGGATCCAATCTATAAGACATCAATACTTGAGAATTTCTCTGCTATGTTTTGGTTCACCTAACCCACTTCCATCCAGCTTCTTAGAAGAGGTGAAATCTTAAGATTAGTAGTTGCACCTAATCTTTTGGAACTAAAAAGTGCATCCTACCCAACAACATTGAATCATATGCTTTTGATCATCTCATTTTGTATAAATTTTGTAATTGACCTGTGTCAACAATTAACCCAAATGGACAAATAGATATTTCCACCATTCAAATTGATAGAGAATTATTTATGTTAGGATCAAAACCCTCTTGATGTGAGTTCCTTGGGATCCAATAATAAACGTGGAATCACAAATAAACAAACAAGAAACTTCAACACAAAGATTTATGTGGAAAACCTCAAAACCGGGGAAAAACCACTAAACCACACTGAAACAATTTCACTATAATGGAAGATTACAAGTTTTCTCACTCACACTATATCCTAGCCCAAAATATAAAGATGATACCCTTTCTCTAACCTCTTTCTTTACAACATGGAGAAGAAATTGTTCTCTTAACTTGAAGCAAAGAGAAACTATTTTCTCTCAATTACAAACCTCACGTACTAACCTTAGACATCCATAAAGACCTTATATTAAACCTTAAAGTTGAGCTCAAAGAGAATCTCATCCATCCATAGACCTTTTAAATCAGTTCGCACTAATTTTCTACCGTTGAACTAATCTACACAAAATGGTCAGTTAGTTCTAAGCCAGACTAGTCCACCAAAAGGTGCAAATTGGTCCACTTTGTCTCTAGCGTCTTTTTCTGCGAACCTAAACACTTCCAGACGGATCTAATTAACTATTCTCGTTAGATCAGTTTGTTTTATCACTCACACATCCTAGGCTTCTTGCATTAGTCTCCACACCCAAACAATCTCCCACTTGGACACTAATGGGTTTTTCATGGTGAATACCTCCTACAACTATGTGATGAAACCTCTTCCATTCCATGACCTTCTACAACTCTCTTTATTTTAACCATGCCCCTTACCTTAATCTTTTCTAATATTTACAATTAGACATAAAGACACCATCAACAATCTTCACCTTGGCTTTAACCTAAATCCTTGAAGACTTTCATTGAACCTTGGCTTCACTTGCATGTTTGTTAAGACATCAACCTTATAACATGTGCACTATATTCCACCTTTGGCTCTCGCCCTGAAACCCACCTTGGAGAATCATTTACAACCTTCATTCTTAGTGAATCCTGTGTCATATACTTGAAATGCACCTCCAACAAACATGAGACAATCTGTTTACAAACAATATAAACAATTTTCTATGGCCTTAAAAAATCATTGCTCCACACACCATCAAGTTAATTTAGTCCTAATACCGTCAGACTTGATCACGGTCAAACCATATGTATAGCTACCCTGAGTCAACTACTTTATCAACTCTAGAGAGAGACCTTAATCCATCCTCCCTAATCATAGGAACTTTGTCACCATCGTCTATCACCTAGAAACACGTAACATCTCTCTCTTCATTATCTAAAAAAGAAAAAAAGAAACCCTGCACCAACATTGATTCTTTAGTGCACTCCATTTCTTGCTATCCATCGAGGTCAAAGGAATACTACTTGTTGTCATACTCCCACTTAGATGATATAGTCTATCATGACACCTTTCTCCCTCCATCAGGACCAAATAGCCTCCTGTGATTTTCATGACTTTGTTTGTAATTGAATACTTGCACCTCATGGAATCCAATAGGCCTAGGGATATCAGATTCCTTCATATATTTAGAACACACACCACATCACCCAATGTATAAATCATTTCATTAAACATTTTGATCTTCACTATCTCAACACTCATGACATCACATCTGAACCCATCACCAAGAGACACAAAACATGTATTATCTTACTAGAACGAATCAAAATATTCTCTCCTAGAACATATATGAACAAGACAACCTAAATCTAATATCCACTTATCATGAGAAATAGTGTTCATACCTTTGAAGGTTGTGAGACCATTTTCAAGATATTCATCCTATTCCACTTCCTTTTGCGTAGCCATCGTTGCAACACCACCTAGATTATCACCTTTGTTCCTATTAACACATTCCCGGCAATCCCTTTTTATGTGGCCAAATTCATTGTAATAAAAACATTGTACCCTATCTTTTCCTCTAAACTTGGACCAACTACACTTAGATTGCTTCACCAACGACCTTTATCTTCCTTCCACATTCAAAGCACTACCTTTCACCAATGAATCCCTCGAGGATTTCTTTCAAACTTTATCGCTAAGTATAACATTGTGTGTTTGAACCTAAGGATTTTTTTCAAGGCTATCACCAAGCCATCCAAACTCAAATTTGATGCCTACCGAAGATAATTAAAAAGTAACCATGTTGAACTTGTTTAGATGTTCAACCACACCTCTACCCTAACCCATCTTCATGTTGAACAACCTCTTCATCAGAAACATTTTATTTGACATTGATGGTTTCTCATACATCTGAGACAAGGCAGTCATGAAATCTTTTATGGTTTTCTCTTTTGAAATATCAAAAGAAACCAACAACAATAAAGAAAAATGAATCATACATAGGGGCACTTCTGTCAAGCACATCTCAATCTAAATCGGACATTGTTTTTAGCTTCTTCACTTTCTGTTGACACCTAAAAAGTGTGCGAATGGGAAATGAAATTCTCACTCGCCACCTTAGTGATGGCGAATGGAGATTTATATTGTCATTCGCTACCGATTGACTGATTTCAGTTAATCACGTTCAACACAAAGTGTGCGTGAATGGACTGTTCATGCTCGCGCACTGCGGAAACTAGAAATTGGAAGTTGGTTTTATCTCTTTGCAAGAATGTTATTTTGGATAACCACGACTCTTGTGAGTTCCTTAACAGTCTAGAAGATGAAAAAGGGTGGATTCTCGCATAGAATAATCTCATCAATCCTTAGGATAAGATTTCAAGGAATCTCATCTCAACAGAAATGATATGGAAGAGATAGAGTTCTCCTCAAACGAGGAATCTTCTCTAAACTCATTTCTATGGTCTATAGATACTTGCATGCATACACACAGGGGGGACACGCGAAGGAACAACTACAAGAAGGAAGAACAAGAGAGAAAATTGAAGCAAAGGTTCACTGCAAGGCTGGCTACATTTATCTCTTGAAGTTCTGAAAGCTACCTCTCTTCCAAGGATGAGGAAGCACATCCATTATACCTCTACAAACTCCCCATGAAGATATCATAGGAAGCTTGAAGATGAATCAAATTTCGAATAGGTAAACTTAGTGGTAAACAAACAAGTATAATCCATATACGTATATTTTAAAGAGCATCTCTACTTTCCTTTTTCTTCTTCTCTTTTACATGGTTGCAACTATAGTTTGTGATACACAACTTAAAGATAATCAAAAGTTGCCTATGTTAAATGGATGTAATTAACTGGAATTTTAGTTCCCCACTCATAAAAATTATAAACTACCCTCTAAAATGGCTAGGTAATTTGTCCAACGAATTTCGTGTCATACATCAAGGCTTGAAATTTGGTGTTACAAATCCAGTGGGACAATACTTTCCTCTCATCTTTCTTTAAGTTCCCTGTATTAAATGGCAGTTCCATGCTTTGGTAGGTACCCCAATAGAGTTGCAGCTATGGAAACCTCTACTGGTTCACCACAAGTGTAAAAGAAAATGTGGGTTAAGGTCTTGATATCCCGACCCCCATCCACTCATTTGGTTAAGGCTTTGGTCTCCTAAAATCCATCTTTGGTTGAGGCTTCGATCTCCCAACATCCACCTATGGTCAAGGCTTTGGTCTCCCACAAGAAGGTGAAGGCCTCGATCTCCCTTACTTTACCAAGGATTGAGGCCTTGGTCTCCCCCAAGGTTGTGACAGCACTATCTATCTTAGCCAAAAATGACAAGTTTAACGATAAATCAAGAGGGTATGCCACCTAAATCCTTTCAAATAAGTCAAGAAAACAATAGAGACCAAAATCTGAACCAAACAAACAGTCAAAAAACATTGAAATCTTTGGAAAAGATTGAATTGTGTCTTGGGCAAGGGCCTAGAATTTCATTCACCACAACAAAAGTGCACGAATGAACTTACAAATCCACATTTACCGTAACAAAAGTGTGTGAATGACATACACATTTATCATTCGTGCAGGCGTCATGCAACAAAGAAACGGAGAAAGGCTGGAATGCACAAGCCTGAGAACAAATACACTCACTAAGGGGAACTAGCCAGTGGCTCTGTGCCTCTCATGCATAGTTCAGTTCAAGAACCTGTGGCGAATGATGATGAAACTTCACATTCGCTCACAACTTTGTGCTCACAGAAGCGGCAAGATATTTGCAATGTGGTGGTGGCGAATGAAGATGAGATTTCACCCTCGTGAGCAATTCCGCAATATTCGCGCAATATAGTTGTGGTGAATGAACAAGCAAATCTTCATTCGCGCACACAAGTGGGCTTGAGGCAAGATCTCCTTTGGCCACCTGAGAACCAGTGTTTGACTACAGTCCATATCACTCTTACGGGAGTTCCCACAATGCTTAGGGATCAGATAAAGCAGCAGATTATCAATCAGGTTGAAGTATTCAGACCATCTGGCCGTGAAGGAAACTTGCAACATAAGAGAAAGGGACTTAAGGTGGGGGCCCATGCTTCACAAAAGGACTAGTCATAAGGCAAAATGGTCACTTATACCCCTCTTAAGAAGCGCAACAAGCAAAATAATAAAGCAAGAATAGAATTGAGAAACTCAATGCTCTTAACTCAATGTGATCTCCCCAAAGGAAGCAAACCACCAAAAAGGAGAACCTTGTCCTCTGAACATAAACAAAAAGCCAACCTACCTAGCTCTTTTATGAGTAACCAGAAATGGGGGGCATGCAAATCAATGCAATGCCACCCTAGGCGCACCCCTAAGGAAATAATCCTTTCTTGCCTTCCAATGCCAAAGACAACCTAGGTCATGCACCCCATTGTAGCAAAGGTGGGAGATTTGGACTTGCCCATAAATCTCAAGTAATAATAATGTTCATCGGGGTAGGGAAAGATGCTTTTGTTCATACTCCTAGTTCTCTTGAGCAGCAACCACGAGCCTTTAACTTTGCTTATATGATGACCAGAAGTTAGTGGCGGAAAATGCCAGAACACCCAGAGCACCTTCAAGAGGATTGTCAATTACTGGTAGGGGTCCTATAGCTTCTCCTATCATGTTCCATCTTGAGGATAGTCCATACACGCAACACAGAGCCACCACAACAGTCAATGTCACCTCCATGTCACAGGGATCTCAGGCTACAATAGTAGGGTCAAGTAGAGGCCAGGATTTGTCCATTAACCCCGTAATAAATGCAAAAAATGTAGACCTCAGGGATTACCATTATAACTCTGAAGGGGAATGCACTATAATCGTAGAATGGCGAGCTCAAGTAGAGAGCCGAGATCATCGTCTGGTCATTCAGGATGCCTCCATAGCAGAGTTAAAAGCCATGATTGAATAGTTCATACTTGAAAGACATGGAACAATCCCGTCAAACCCCAATCTCACCACAATAGAATGGGCAAGGCCAGCCATCACTAACCAAGTGCAAGGAGGGTACGCTCCATATACACCTGAATATGCCTTTGCCACTTTGCTTGGACCCGCTCTAGTCACAAGCATTGTGCCCAACATATCCATTCCACAAAGACCACCCATACAGGCGCCTCCACAAAGTTCGCATCCACAAGGAACTCACCAGGACCCTTATCAGCAACAACAGCCGAATTTGCATGGACCGACACCACCATGGACATATGGTTACAATGGTTATACTGCATATGCAAAGCCTCCCTTTATGCTACAAGGATCATGTACGCATCAGGGTCAACCCATGGTAGACCCTAACTACATGCAAACAATGATGACTGAAATGCTTAATGAATACAAAGAGCAAGAAACTGTAAGCACATACATTACCGGAAAACCATATCCCCTACATGTGGACACAACACCTTTTCCGCTAAAGTTTATTCAGCCTCACTTCAACACATTTAATGGGACAACATTTTAGAAGCAACATATCGCTCATTTTGAGTCTTGGTGTTGCGTCATTGCCCAACAAGGTGACTTGTTATTAAATTTGTTTGTGCAATCCCTAAACAAGGCAACTTTCACATAGTACTCAAATTTGAAGCCCAACTCTATCTCAGACTGGGATTCAATGAAATGAGCATTAGTACAACAGTTTTATAGCACATACAGACTTGGCAAGTTGTATGAACTGACTAATGAAAGACAATGAGATAATGATTCAGTCGTGGACTTCATTAACAAATGGAAAAATATGTCTTATATATGTGATAATGCACCTCTATGACAAGTTTGATGGTTATAGCCTTTGAGCTCTCACTCTATCTCACAACCCAGAAGTATTCTGGGTTTGGTGATTTAATATTTATGGCATCGTCCTTAGAAAGGAAGCTACAATACCACAAATGAGAAGAAAAAAAAGGAAAAATGATGGTTAACAAGATGGAGTCAGCCATGGTTGCTAAAAGACCACCCACTAAGTTGAAGGTCAAACATAACATAGAGGTAACTAAGCCAGTGGGGCAAGAGGCCCCTCCCAGAAGGCCAAGCATGAAAGAGCTTTAGGAAAAAGCCTATACATTTCATCGGGATAATTTGGAGAGTTTCTTCAGGAAAATAGTTGAATCTCAGGATATCATACTTATTGAGTCAAAAAGACCGGCAAAAGCTGACAAAGTTAATGACCCAAAGTATTGCAAGTATCATCGCATTCTAGGGCATACACTATAAGATTGTTTCGTGTTTAAGGATAAACTCCAAGAACTAATCTATAAGAATACCATAGAATTAGACATAGAAATGGGGTCTGCAACCACTAATTTTGTCTTTATTGATAAAGACATGGTCGATCTTGTCAGCATCTAAGGCAATGGGGATGATAAAGGTAATTGGGTCACATCTAAAGGTGAGATGACGTAGAAGAGGAGACTCTAGGTCGTAACACAAAGAAAGAAAAAGGTCCTTAAAAGGCTCCATGAGGATGACTTGTTAGAACAACCCCTTCAGGCTTCGGCTCCACCAGAGGAGTTTATGCTTGAAGATCCATGTCCACCTCCAATAGCTTCTTGTAATATGATGTCAATTATACGTGATGAAAATCCTTGCTCATAGGCCTTGATGCCACAGGGAACAACATTAGTCATTGATTGGTCACAAAACATTGTGATATACCAAGATCACTTTAAAGGGGTAACTATTTTGATGGCAGTCTATAGGTATAATGTTGGGGGTATCTCTATCGCACTAACAGGTACCATCCAAGACCCCCCATTACGGTCTACTAAGATTACTCGTCTTCCAATGGCACCCTAAAAGCATAAATACTTACGGAATGTACTAACCAAGTTCAGGCGACGAGCTCTCCCTTGTCATCATGCAGTCTATTTCGAGGAGTTTCCACATGACTTCGTGGTCCCATTATTTGCAACCTTCTCAAGAGAAAACTACCAGTGCCCACGACGTCATTTATTTAAGTTCATGATATCGTGTAGAGAGGTAATGCATAATGACAACCTACTACTGGGATTGTTCCCACTCTCCTTGAACGGTCCACCATTGGATTGGTACATGGACGTCGCGTCACAAAGCATACCTTCTTAGGGCCATTTGATCGAAATGTTCATCCACGAGTTTATGAGACTAGACATGGAACCATATAATCCTTGGAATACAGGCCCCCTAAGACGACCCCCTTAACAACAAACATATAAGGAATTTGATGGAGCTCCTGCTCAAATCATTTATTTATTGTTGGATTCACGACGGTTTGATGAAATAAGGCAACCCATTAGACATGAGGTCTACCTCACCGAGTTCCCTGAAGACTATCAGCTTCCTTAGCTTACACTATATATTGGGAATGGGGACCCCCATTTCCATGTCCACTGATTCCTAGAAGAAATAGGCTTGTTGGCTATTGCCCATAATCTATTAGGGCGGCTTTTCCCGATGTCTTTGGACTCACAAGCTTTTGATTGGTACTTGACATTACCATTGTACTATGTTTCTTCATGGACAATGCTCATCGATCACTTCTATCGCTAATAAAGGACATATAGACATGACCTCCAATACATAGAGAACATGGTGCGGTTCTTACCTCAAGACCAATGGGGCATTGATATGGATGTTAGCAACTCCTCGACTTCAGCTGATGAAGACAATGACGTCCCAAGTCTATGGCAGATAGGCATCGTGATTTAGACCTTCAAGATATGCTGCCTTTGATCACTGACTTGGATAACCTTAACAATGATGAGTTTAGCTTCGCTTCTGCTTCTCAAGACCTCTCTGAGAATGAAATGTCTGATAACCCGCAAATAGAGACTTACAATGTTACTAAACTTAAAATCACTACCCCGATGGAGGGGCGTCAGCCACATCCCAGACACGTCAATCAAGTCAAGTTATGGTCCAAAAGGAAGATCTCACCACAAGGTCCCACAGCCAATCAACAAGCTGATGCAATGAAGAAGGCGGTCATGGAAGCTGAGCACAGTAAGGCCATAAAAAGGACAAATAACCCTGTTCCGTATGATGTGATGACACACCTCAAGAAGATTTCATCATTACTGACAATTTATGATGCTCTCTATATGTCACCAAAGCTCGTGGCATCTATGATCTATGCCTTAACTCACCCAGACGAGTTTACCATAAATAATGAGATTGCTAGGGCTTCTTAGAAAACTGCAACACGGGAGGGATTGTGCATGTCCACGGTCACCTTTGAAGATACTGATAAGTATTCCGATGATCCCGGCCATAATCGACCTTTATTCATTACAGGATCTATTGACAATCAGCCTATGTCAAGAGTTATGATTAATGGCGGTTCAACAATCAACATACTTTCAGCCAAAACACTGGACTATTTGGGAATAGATCCATCTCAACTCCAGCCCAGCACACTCATCATCCAAGGGTTTAATCAAAATGAGCAACATCCTCTTGGGTCCATTAGGCTAAAGACAATCCTCTTGAGTCCATTAGGCTAAGGACAAAGTTTGGTCACATTAAGGATTAGACACATTTTTTGTGATTGATGCTGATACTACTTACAATGTGCTCATAGGCAGGCCATGGATACACAAGTTCTAGGTGGTCCCATCAATGTATCATCAATGCATCAAGTACCCTTGGCAAGATACTCAGGGTACCATAATAGTTGATAACAATTCCTTTTAAATGGCAAAGTCCTATTTCGTCGATGCCACATATTATTAAAAGCCTGACCCCCTAGAAACATCAGCAAAGAACAACGAAGGTGGAACTAAGCCCAGGAAGCTAAAGATAAAGCATGGTGTCACGATTACTAAGGGCCACTCACCATTACTACCTGAGTCAGTAGCACAGGACTTTATCCTTCCTCTAGAGCATTTGTCAAGAATGCATGTTAACCCATATCGGACACCCTCTATCTTTCTACCTAAAGGAAATACCCAGCCTCCTAATAGTTCAAGACCTACCTCAGAGCGAGAACTCAAGGACCTAGCTAGTCTATTGCCACATACAAAGTTGGCTGCATAGCTGCTCCAGAATTCTGGCTTCAATCAGTAAGGAAAATGGAAGAACTTTTATAAGGGTAAGAAAGTTCTAACTTGGCATTTTGAGCAACTAGTCCTCCATTTTAAGAATAAAGATGACATAAGAGAGCTAGGTAGGAGGCTCACAAAGCTAAAAGTATCTTCACATGTAATATCAGCATCTAGAATGGATCTGTTTAAACACACCCCCTTTGAGTGCTTGTTTGCAGAAACACAGTCACCTCTTGACAACTTTATCATGGACTCAGTGATGACTGCACCTCAAAAACTTGAGGATGGAGGTAAGGCGACAGTGGATGCTCTAATCAAGATAAACCTAGGAATAGAGGACGACTTCTGCCCTACTTTCATTAGTGCACGTCTGTCTTCAGAAGAATAGGTACAATACCTAGAATTCTTAAGGCAAAACCGATATGTGTTTACCTGGAATTACTCTGAAATGCTATGATTGGACCCCAATGTGGAAGTCCATCGACTCGCCATCGATCTAACCCAACAACCCATCAAACAACATCTTTGTAAGGCTAGACATGATATTGTTGACAAAATAGAAGGAGAAGTGGAAAATTTTCTTAAAGCCAAGTTCATCCGTGAGGTCTGATACCCTAAATGGCTTGCTAACATCATACTATACAGAAAAAGAACGGCCAAATTAGGGTGTGCATTGATTATAGGGATCTTAATAGCGTATACCCGAAGGACGACTTTTCTCTGCCATTCACAAAGTTGTTGGTAGATGCCACCACGAGGTACGAAACTCTCTCTTTCATGGATGGTTATTCTAGATACAATAAGATACCAATGGCTCCAGAGGATGAAGAAGCCACAACATTTCGTACACCGACTAGGATATTTTGTTAGAATCATGCCCTTTTGTCTAAAGAATTCTGGTGCCACTTATCAAAGTGCAATAACCTACATATTTGAGGACCTACTATATGACGTGGTTGAATGCTATGTCAATGATTTGGTTGTAAAGACAAAGCTCAGCAAAAATCACATTACCGATCTAGACCGGGTCTTTCAACGACTTTGTCATTATAATTTGAAAATGAACCCTCTCAAATGTGCGTTTGGCGTATCATCAGGGTGGTTTCTCAGATTTATTGTCCGGCACAAGGGAATCAAGATCGATCCTAAGAAAATTATAGCCATAATTGAGATGCCAAAACCACAAAACATCTCTAAACTTAAGAGATTACAGGGGAAACTCGCCTACATCCGACGATACATTTCCAATCTTTTGGGACGTTGCTAACCATTTTCTCGCCTAATGAAGAAGAGTTCCTTTTGTATGGGACCAAGCCAATCAAAATTCTTTTAACAGTATCAAACAATATCTGCTAAATCCACCGGTACTCATAAGCCCAGCTATGGGTAAGTCATTGCTTTTATACGTGGTAGCCATGGAATCATCTCTTGGGGCACTGTTGGCCTAACACAATGAGGAAGGCAAGGAACAAGTTTTGTATTATCTCAGCAGAATAATGGTCAGCGCTGAGTTAAACTACTCTCCCATTGAAAAAACTTGTTTGGCTTTGGCCTTCGCACTACAAAAGTTAAGACATTATCTCCTCATGATAATAGTTTAAAATTGTAGTATTGTCATAGTTTGAATAGGCATTATCACATCTATTTTACATTTATTTATACATTTTACACATAGATATATGAGATTTCTCAATATTTATTTGTATGCTTAAAATGGTGTATTAATGCATATCTTATTTTGTTGGAAGTTTAAAATCAACTAGCAAATCACGTGGGACCCAAATCTAAGAGAAGAAATTCGCAGCTCCAAATTCGGAAGGAAATCTGAATAGAGAAATTTGAGTCATTTGCGGTATTTTGTCTATAACTTTCTATTCCGATATTGGATTGAGGTGATTCAAGTTGGGTTGGAAAGCTACCAAAAAGAGCTACAAATATGAATTTCACAAAGATCCCCCAATTCAAACGTTTTGGGGGTCGAAATGAGCCTGCAATGTAAGCCTAAAAATCTAGACGAATTTCCATTCGGAATTTTCTCTGATTCTAGAGTTTTTCTACAATGGTGAGGTATAAAAGAAAATGGGGATCACAAAGCCGAAAAAGAGACCTCTCTCTGGTTTTCACACCTCTCCTTCAACCTCCCACCCCCAACCATTGGAGCAAATCAGAGTACCTTGGAGTAGAAGATTGGATTACACAAGTCACAAAAAAGCGGAGTATTCAAGTTCATAGATTAAAAGAGAATAATCTAAGTTTTCTCTTTATCTCCCCTCCTTTCATTACTTTGTATTTAGATCTTTTTAGGATGTTTAATAAAACTTTATTTCTGAATTTTCCTTTGATTATGAGTAACTAAACCTCTAGCTAGGGCTAAGGGTCAAACATGGATGCTTATGAATAAAGTTTTGATTTGATTTTTGCTTTCATCATTATTACATGAAGTGACTATGTTAATGAATTTTTTTTATGAGTGTTGCATGTTTACATATTTTTTGAGATTTGTCATCGACTCTGGTTACATCGGATTCTTAAGGAAGTTTCTACAACATGATAACATGGTTTTGCATGTCTTTAAATAGTCATTGAATGAATACTCTTTAATGATAGTCTTTGATCTAAAAATTATGTAGTTTCCTGATTCATCCTCTCAAGGGGATGTTTACACACTAGTAGATTCTCTAAGATCCAACGTTGACCCTGGTTACGCTGGATGCTAGGAAAAATCTCTATGTTGTGTTAGTGAACCCTTTAATGACTAATCAACAACTGCATAATTTGAGGGTTAAGATATTCCCTATTTCTATTGCCAAATACTCCAGTTAGGAAGAACACGTCATTCTCCCCCAACTGAGATAACTGAATCAAACTTTATTTATGACTTTTCATACGTAGCCCCGAACCCCTAGTGTTCATCTCCTGATTTAATTCATAACTCTTTTGTTCATTTTTGTCTTTTTTTTAGAATTAGCATATTCAATTTTTTCCCACCTTGAGGACACAATCAAACTCTTTTTTTGATTCTTGCTAATTTTCTATTATGGTTGTTCGTTCCTCAGTCCCTGTAGATTGACCCTGGTCTTACCGGGTTTTTACTACTTTGCTACACCATGCACTTGGGGGTTATTCTGCTTTGCGTAGTGTGCTCTTAGGAGTGCATTATTCAGAACGTAGCATTAACCATAAAACCTATCCTTCGAGAAAGAGAGAGAGAGAGATAAAGAAGCTTTATATTAAGTTCTCAAACAGCATTAGTAGGCTAAGTCTCACTTCAAGTTTATAAACCTTCTTTCAGTCTTCCAAGCCTGTTATTTTAGTTACCTTTCTCATTGTTGGGGACATACACTTAACATTCCTTTTAATTTATGTCAAACTAACTTCATCTCATATTGCTCTCATAGTGCCACATAGATCATTATTATGTGGGTTTTAGCCTTTCACCACTGGAATGCATATTCATGATCCTAATGTCAATGTAATATTGTAGGATCTAATCCTTCAAGTGTGTTGAACTTATTTTCATGACTCAATATGGGATCATTGCCATTGTGGTTTTGATCCTTTATGTATGTTGATGCAATTTTCAAGACCATGTGTTTTTGATTGAATGAATTTCAATGAACCATGTTCATTCAATACATCTTCATGAATGATAACAAATGATGTTTTTCTCCCTATGGCAAAGATATGGAATGCTTCAAATTACAGTTTGGTTGGATCATTACCATCTATCTTGGAAGTCTGGGCCATGGCTGTAAGCTCAGAACTGATTTATTTAGGGTGCAAGATGGGGATTGTAGAAATTTGGTGCAAGGATAAGCTTAGTAGTGTAGAAACACTACAGACAAGAACCAATGGTGAGATTCTTTGCATGCCTATATGGTATCCTTTTGGTGCAGCTATTAATAAGATGAGCTATTGCAAATGGTAAGGTTTGGTGCTGAAATGGCTTTTAGTTCCAAGGATAGCACAATTACAGATGAGGATATCAATAGAATAATAGCTAAAGGAGAGGAGGCAACAATAGACCTTGATGCTAAGATGAAGAAATTTATGGAAGATGCTATCAAATTTAAAATGGATGATAGTATGTCCCTTAACAAGTCTGATAATTTTCTCTCTCTTAATTGTCAATTAAGTTCAGATTTTACTTGGTAAATTTATTTGGTTCTATGCAACTACTGAATTGTATGACTTTGATGATGACAAGGTAGAAAGAATTATTTGCCTAATACCACATGTAATCAATATAAATGTGTGACACATTCAAGTAATTTATCACTTACTGTGCTCTTATTCTTTGTTTTTCTGCAATGAAGGATGAGAACAAGTTTGACTTCAAGAAACATGTCAGTGAAAACTGGAGGAAAAAGAGCAGCTGTTAGAAGAGGTGAGTCTATTTTTTGTTGTTCTAACTCTTTCATTTATTGGGTTGGTAACAACCCATCTTCTGCCCTAGACCGTGGCTCTCTACCCCAAGTTCTATCCATGCCCTCTCTTGGAAACTAAATCCCTTTTAATCTGATTCAAGCCCAGCAAAACCCTTCTTCAAAACCCTAAATTCTTGCCTCTTCACCCTGCCTCTCTATGATAAGTCTCTCCTTCAAGCAGTAAAATCCCTCACCCATCCTCACTATCGTTTAATGGCCAACTACCCTTTTTTTTTTCTTCAAAGACCCGCATCTTTTTTATATGCTTATATTTTATCATCATTTTCATATCCTTTAGTCTTTACTTTTTACTTGTTTCTCTTTGTTTATTAGTTTTATATCTAAATTTTCTTCACTTTGTTTAATTTGAACATAAAATGAATAATTCAAGCAAAAAAGGCTAAAATGGAGACTTCCTTGGCCAAAATTTTCTAGAAGATTGGTGATATGACTTTGAAGCTAATTTTAGAAGAATTGAAGCAATTAATTGAGTCAAGCTTGAGGACCAAGCCAGCTAAATAGTCAAGTAATGAA
>JAOXJP010226391.1:0-11499 GCA_025762735.1 Platanus orientalis | reverse complement strand
CTATTTGGAGGTGCGCTTATCACTTTTCGGTGCTGATGTGTCAGCCCCCTGGTCCATTCGCACAACTTGCACACCTCTTTTGTGTGCACAAAATCCGGGGGGCTTATAACTAGGTACATGTGTAAAAATGCCACAATATATTGATGACAATAAGAACCACTGTTCCAAAAATGACAATAATATGGCATATTTTAAAGTAAGACTTCATACCAGTGAAAAAGAAGATTAAAAAAACATATGGAGTTTTGATTTTTGAGCAATTGGACAAGTTGGCAACACCTTAGGTGCTCCCTTGTGCCTAATCAGTCCCCTAGGTGCTCATTAGGAACCCAGACTCTCATCACATAGTTTGTCAAGGCATCCCGTTGCTTGGGCCTGGCTAGATGTCTAAGGGAACTAGGTTATTACCTTTAACAATCGGTTTAACATAGTTTGAAATGCACTGTTGGATTCTATTATGATGCTTCACATTTATTTATTTATTTTCTTTCTTTTCTTCTTTCTTCATATCAGTTTTCTATAAACAAAAAATGATTTCTCAAATATTAGAATGAACAGCCACTTGCTTTTGTTTGTGTTCACCTTCTGGGTGACACTTTGTTTCTTGTTCTGCACCTGTTTTTCAATAAATTTTTCATCATCATTCAAAAAAAAAGAACGAACAGCCACTTTCCAGATCTGCAATGGTTTGAGGTTGACATAGGTTTGTATCCTTAGCAGCTTTAGCTTGCAACATTGGCACACAATGATCTGATAAAGGAAACTAATGGTGCACTCTGTTCTTATTTTAAATTAACGATTGCATCATGGTGCCAAGGTGTCTCTCAGTATGGTTCTTTTCTTGATCGGTGTTTCTATGCAGCTATTTTCTGTCTTTTCAAATTTCTCTCCATATCTTTCCATAAGAAGACCTTGCATAGGCTACAGGTGTACTGATAACATTCTGCATATCATTACTTTTCTATTGGCAATGAACCTCCTACTTCTTTATTGCATAATATTTTATTCACATTTGATATTTGGGTTGAGTTTTATTTATAGGAAGAATATAATGCTTGTTTGGTATCGTATGCAGGTTGTCACAAGCTGCTATGATGGATTCATTCGTTTGTTGGATGTCGAAAAGGAGTCATTTAATCTACTTTATTCCAGTGAAGATGCTATTTTCTCTCTTTCTCAACATCCACATGATGCAAAGTCCTTCTATTTTGGCGAGGCTCAAGGAGGGTTAAATGTTTGGGATGAGAGAGCTGGGAAATTTTCAAGTTCATGGATATTGCATGACCAAAGGATCAACACCATAGATTTTCACCCAGAAAATACTAATTTGATGGCTACAAGTTCCACCGATGGGACTGCCTGCATTTGGGACTTGAGAAGCATTGGTGCAGATAGACTAAAAACCCTGAAGATAGTAGATCACAAAAGGGCTGTTCATTCTGCCTACTTTTCACCCAGTGGACGTTGGCTTGCGACAACAAGGTCTGTAGTAGTTGTTTGGACTGAACGCATCTCTATTCATTTTTTGTGGATGTACTGACCTGCTCTGTCTCTTTTATTAATGTTTTGAGATTTACTGATTAGGGTTTATAGTTAAAACAAGGCTGATCTTTTTCTCCTGGATACCAGGAGAAGAATGAATAAGCAAGTATGGTGCTTCTGTTGTATATGTTGTCATTGAAATAAACATATTTTAAAACTCTAAATGGTTGTTATAAAACAATCCTAGTAACACCGTTAGCAATCTTAAACTGAACAATTGATTTAGGGTCTAAGTTTCAATCTCAAAAGTAGCATATAAAAGTTTTAGAATCACAAAATTGAAATTGATAGAAAAGAGAAATGGGATTATTTAATAAATTGATAGCTTAATATAGCATTCAAGGTTCTGTTCTCCTTCTGCCTACTGCTCCATGTTGGCTCTAGAGAAATCCTCCCGTCCTTTGGCGGATGCCATATGTGAAGTGAAGAAATAAGGGGATAAGAAAGAAGTTTGCTCAGTTGTGGATTCCATTGTATGTGATGTATATCTTTGGGCTTACAGTGCAAAGGAATATGAAGGCATTCAGCTGAATGACATAACTAGTGATTGGAGGACTTGCCTTATATGAAGGCAACAGCTTAAGCCGTCCTTGTTCGCATTGGAGTCCTCTTTGCATCATGGTCGAGTTAAACTTAGATGGATCATCTTTTGGGAACCCAGGCCTGGAAGGCTATAGAGGGGTGATTAGAAATGGGAATAACCAATGCTTGTGGGCTTTCTCCAATCCAGCCTGTGTGTTTGTGTGATTCTATGAAGGTAGAGGCTTTGGTCTTGCTCCTGCTAGCTGAGCTCAAGGCTCTAAAAGGTTTGGGTTTCTTGACAACAATTGTAAAAGGGGACTCAGCGTTGGTTGTGAGCTGGGTTGAGAGGAAAAACATGGGACCTTGACAACTAGCTAACATAATCCATGAAATCAGGGGCCAAGTACACAAGATGATCCTCTCATTCTCTCTTGTTCCTAGATCTCTGAATGAAGTGGCTGCTTGTCTAGCCAAAGCAGGGCAATGAGATCTTCTTTGAATTGGTCATAGTCCCTTCCTGAATAAAAATGTGCCTTGAATAACACTCTCTTTTCTATTTGTATTCATATTTGTGTTTTCTAATAAAATTATTCTGTTACTGAGCCCAAAAAAAGAAAGAAAAAACCATAGGAGTCCTGCAAAAATATCTTGCATTATGCACGTATGGTGGAAAACTTTTTTTTATCTATGATATGATGGTTCTCATCCTAGTGTACTGGCAGGACAGGATTCATGTACCTTCCCCAAGTGGTTGGGGTAAGGATGAGTTGAGTTATATGATGGTTCATCCTTGCTGATCTTTTCTGTTTCAATCTTTTGATGTAGTATTAATGACAAAGTTGGAGTGCATAGTGGAGTTGATTTTGCGGACATGGCTGTGATTCATCATAATAATCAGACTGGTAGATGGATTTCTTCCTTCAGGTATGACTTTCTCCTGATGGTCAAATGTTATTATGATTAGTTGCCTTGTAACAACATGATTGATGTTCTTTTACAAAACTGTCTAGTCTTCTTTGACATTGCATCTTTTATGATTCTGGGTGGCTCTATAACTAAATCAGTTACCATTGTTTATTTCATGCATTTGCTTAATCAGAGCTATAAATATCTTGTGTTTGTATGTTTTGCAATCTCACTGCTTTCCATTTTAAATGCCTTCATTTACTGAACAATGGTTGCATTAAAATAAATTTACTTTGTATGACACGACACTCTAAAGCTTCCAAATGGCACATTCATTTGGATTTGGTCACATAGATTTTCCTATTTATGTAAGATCCCACATTGCCTAGCGTGAGAAGGATCCTGTGCTTATATGTAAGCACGGCCCTTCACTTGCATGATGCGTTTTCGGGAGAAGCTAAGGGGTCAGCCCATCTGGGAGAGACCAAAGAGGGCGGGAGTGTGGCCTAGAACCAGATAATTATATGCAAGTAAACCTGGGGCATTACAATTGGTATCAGAGCTGGTTCAGCTTTGCAGTATGCACACGGGACGTGTGGCCCTAAGGGAGGTGGATTGTAAGATCCCACCTCACCTGGCATAAAAAAGATCCTGTGCTTATATGTAAGCACAACCCTTCACTTGCATGACGTGTTTTCGAGAGAGGCCAGGGGGTCAGCCCGAGGAACAAAACCGGGGCAGGAGCGTAGCCCAAAACCAGACAATATCATGCAAGTGACCCGGGGTGTTACTATTTATTTTCGTATCATGGTGCATTTCAGTGTAATGTAATGGGTATGTTTCATATTTGCTTTTGTATCACCGTAGAACCATTCTGTTCCATTTCCACAAAACCTAATCTCATTATAAAGTTTATTTTCGCATCATCATAAACCATGCTGGGCTATCATCCTTGCTGTTTCTTCTGTTATCCATTATTCTTTCTTTTTCATATAGAATCGGTTTACTTCCTACCCTTCTTTGTCTCTCCTCTCTACTACTATACTTTTTATTCTTCGAACTTGATTGCTCAAACTAGCTAACCCAATCTGATGTCTGGTGATAGCTCACTTGTTCCTGTTTCTTTTCCTCTACCTTGGTTTATATGTATTAACCCTCACTGACTTGGTCCATTCCACTCTTATTTTGACACCAAATGATTGGGAACCTCACAAAACATGTGTATAAATAAGTGCCACTTTTCTTCTGAGAAGAAAAACCATGAAGTTTTTTATTGTAATGGAGACATCCACTTCCACCAGTTTTTCATTATAAACTGGCGAATTTGTGCTCATCGGTGTACTAAGATGATTTAACCTTTCTAACATTTCTAAAAGATACAATGTACCATTTGGGACGGAGATTAAATTCCACAGCTTGCCAATTATGATATGAACATGCTAACATGGTAAAATCAGTATGTTTCCATGCCACAATATGGGTGCACAAACCTGTCCAAACTCAGTTTATCACTTAGCCACTATGCACTTCAGCACTTGACTTCCCCCACCCCCTAACAACCCATACAAAATCAGCTTGTTGGGGATGGACTGTGTGAATTATGCGTTTGCCTGTCATGGCTGTGTCAACTTTAGTAGGTTAGGTTAGGTTGTGGGGCCAACCGAAGTTGAACCCGAACTCCTAAACACTCAACCTGTGAATCAACTGAAGGTGATTTACTATAGCCCAACCCAGATCTAATCTGCTTAACCCTATCCCAAATCAGATCAATTTTAAGCTTTGTATATATTAGTTAAAAGAGTAGTTTCTTTTCTGTGTTCATTATAATCTTTTCTGCTGGACAAATTTCATGTTAACGTATGGGTACAGGGTAGAAAGATTCAAACACAAAATAAGTGCACTTAAAGCAATTCTCTACCCACTAATCCATGCACTCAAGGTAGTTATTATCTTTTCCCAATTATACATAGTACACATTATTGGTTAAAATCAGACTAGTCACCAAGAGGGCTGGGTCCCAAGTCAACCAGTTTGTTCAGTGGGTGGTTGTACCAATAATGTGATAAATGTGGATTAATAATTCTAGAACATGATATAGGTCATCAAATAGTTTTAACTGCCTGGTACATAGCATTTTAGCAAATAACTGGACCATTTGACCAAATCTAACGTAAATTCGGTCATTTGCTGATCCAGCCTGTCAGAAGGTCTTGGTCATAGTTCTAATGGTCCAATTTGCCAGCCCAATATGGCTTTAAAATTACAATACACACCTACTATATATCATTCTCACGTTGAGTTGGGTTGCTCAACGCCCTACCACTAGTCCTGCCAGGCCCAGGTCAGGTTGAAATTTCCAGCTGAAGCCCAACCTGATTTAGGAAACTGCTATTTTTATGGAAAACTGAGGGAAACAAAGCCCTGGGGTATACCCTTGTAAAGGGAAAACTTTTGGAATGTTTTCTTTTCTTTGCTTTTTCTTTAAAGTAGGGATGTATGTATTCATAAATTCTGAAATAAGTAGTAATACCCTAATCCATACTTCAGGAGGGTGCATTTGTAATTTTTTCTATTTTTACTCGAGTGGTGGATTTATATTTCTGATGGCTTAAGAGCTTCTTGTAAATTTTTGTCAACAATTCAAGGCAAGGAAATCGCTCACTCAACTGTGAGGCTCCGAATGTGGCACCTTGAGAACTTGAAAACCATTTCACACTCGTTTCTATCTAGACACTTGCCTTTAAAGGAAGAATATTTCCTTTACATAACTTCTGCCCATGGATTTGTATATGAGATGATTGATTTTCACTATTTTCTGGGATAAGTATGGGATATTCATTATATGCTGAACTATATAATTCCCTCTTTTGGTGTTCCCATTCATCCATCCTTGGCTAAATGGTAGGTAGAACACGTCAGTATTGCATCTACCCCATTCACTTGACAAAATAATATTTGTTGAATGTCTAGCATAATGTTTAAAGAACTTTGTGAATTCTTTTCAACAGTTTTAACCTTTCATTTGGTTGGCGCAGAGCAATATGGGGTTGGGATGATTCTTATCTCTTCATTGGCAATATGAAAAGGGGAGTGGATGTTATATCCCCCACTCAAAGAAGAACAATGATGACTTTAGAGAGCCCACACCTCTCTGCAATTCCATGCCGGTTCGCTGCACACCCATATGAGGTTGGAACTTTGGCAGGAGCCACGAGTGGGGGGCAGGTTTATATATGGACATAATCATAGGAGGTATCATTGCCACTCACAACAGAATCTGTAATTTCAGACTAGCTAGTTTTGAGTCAACAATTGTGTTGTATTTGGGAACTAAGTCAGCTAGTTCCCTGTAAATTTTGTGAAACCAAAAGAAACTCTTGTAGAGTTTATGAATTTTTATTAGGTTTTTGTTGCTTTAGAGCTCATCTTCTTGTTCTGGATATGAGAATGTTGGCTTGAGTACAGTGACTTTTGGCTGATTTAGCTCTGCATTTGTAATGACCAATGTTTTAAAAGCTGGATTAGATAGGACTCTGTTTCTTCAAATGATATTATGGGCAATCATTAATTTCATCGGTTCCAACACTAGCGGCTGTGGCAGCTGTGAATTCTGCCATATGGTAGATCATTTGCATTATTACTTTTCCTGAGAGGATTAGATCATTCTTTTTTTTCCTGATTTTATATGTTGAGGACAACCTATGTTACTTTATATCTTCGCTTGGTTAACTGCATCCGTGATCTCTAACTATAATGCTGATGGACCCATTAAATCTGTATGTACAAAACTCTCATAAACCAGTAATTTTCAATCGAGGAAAGATTCAATGAGATCTGGTCTCACTTGAAAACATCCTATATTGAGGTCCCTTTTATGTAGTTTGTTCCTTGTCTATTGAGGATTGATAGTTTCGAATTTAACAATCTCAAATCATGCAAAGGATCCATCTCAAATTAACGAGTCCTTGAAAACCCACCATTTCTTTTGACATCTCCAACCCCCGAAATATGCCAGTAAGCAACAGTAAATCGCAGATGGTAAATTTGTTCAGCTGCAAAGTACAACCCCTCTATAATACCCTGAACGAACTAACTCAACACCCAATTTCAAGGCCCACTCAACGAAAAAACAAAAATCAGAACTCCAAGATCAGAAGCATGCAAGGACTGACTTGAGATTGTACATGGACCAAGTTATTCTTTGTCGAAGATATTTGTTTACATGTGTTCCTGAAAGGAGGGATTTGGGCCTTCTAAGCGAAGTTCAATTTCATGCAAGAATAATCCAAGTATCGAGAATGCTGAGAGGGAAACTCAAGGCATTTGCACACAAGCTCAACAATTAGATGTAGAAACAAACCGGAGCTTCCATCTGATATTGGGTTCTCTGCATTTGTAACTTACACAATCCCATCGGCAATATTGGCTTTGTACCCTACCATTCATCCCCCCTCCCCCCCTTTTTTTTTCAAATAAAAGGGGAAAGAATAACAGCCTAAATCAGGTCACTTTGGGTGCTCACCTTCTTCTCTTTCCCATACAATCTCATTTCAATTCCCATGCATCTCATCAATTCCTACTCAACCATTATTTTGTCTCCATTAATCAAACAAATCCAATTACCTATAGTCATTCATCAAGTTACTATGCAATCCCGTGTTGTTTTCTTATACCTATGAAAACCTATTGAAAACTCCATGTTTAAGTGTTGGTTCATGTATCATTTCCTTCCCAACATTTATATATATATGTTAGGTGGTTTTTTCATCAATTCTTTTTTGAAAAAGCCTTTAAATGATCCTTCAAACCCATAGAGTCAAGTAGAAATCCAACACATCTCCAAGTTTCATATCTTGTGCAAGTGGTGGTTCATATAAGTGATGTATTGCTTTCAAATTATGTAATGTTCATCTCTTTCCTTATATCTTCATCTATTTGATTCTTTTTCTTCTATTTTTTGGTTGGGAGTTTTTGGGCTAATATAACTTTGTTTGCACTATTTGAAAAGCGGTTGTTCTGGGGTTTGGCTTCCGTCTTTGGGGTGCATTAAAACAAACAAGGTTATCTTTTATTAATTGTGGATATATTTGGACAAATTAAAAAATAAAAACATCAAAAGACCTTAGCTTTCTTGTTTAATCTTGATTTCAACTTGAACCTTTTGTATGGGGAAAGGATCTGCTGCACCTGAAACATAATGTTCCTCCATGTCCCCACACCACAAGCTGACATGTGATGGTTTTTTCATTTGTACGCTTTTTTATGGTTTTAACCCTATAAACCCATGTTTATGGGTACTTATTTTTTCATTTGAAAATTGTTACATTTTTAATCCTATATACCTCACCTTTTGTGTGTGGGGACATGGAAGAACATACTGTTTTGGGTGCAGCAGATCCTTTCCCTTTTGTATATGTTGTACGTCGGGCCAATCTATTCTATTCCCATTAAGAAAATTCAAAAATCAAGTTGGTAGGAATATAGAGGGTTAGGTTAAGATTGAGTTCCCTAAAACCGAGGTGGGTTTGGTGAGTACGCTGACTCAAACCACTCCTAGGTAGGGGTGGGCCTAGGCCTACCATGGCCAGACCCATGCCCACCCCTACCCCTAGGAATGCAAAATAAACCGAATATGACTCAGATATTGGCATAACCGTATTTGGTTCATTTATAATTGGGTATTTTTTAAACGAATGAGTATTTAATCGAATCAAATACACATAGATTCATATTCGTATTCATTAAGTTAATCAAATATCGGATACGAATACAATATATTTGATTACAAAATTCATTAAGTTCAATTAATATATTTGTATCCATCAAGTTAGGTAATGAGTTAAGGTTAATGTTAAAAGTATCCATATACTCTAATGTAACATAATCTACATTGTTATAATATAACTACTAATATATATATATATACACACACACACACAAGTATTTGATTAATTTATAATTGGATATTTTTTAATCGAATTGGATACATATATGTTCATATTTACTTTAAATGGACATGAATATGAACTGAATTCGGATAATACTTAGATACTTGCATCCCTAACCACCCCCGAGTCATTTACTAGTTACTTCCCTATTAAACGACAATAAAAAGCAATATGATCATCAAAGATTAGGGCATGAAATGAGTCATATTTAGATTGAATCCATGATGAGCCAAGTTGTGGCTTGGATTTGTTGCACCCCCTTAAAAGAGTGCCTAAGGTCTGCCCTGCACTGGGGTGGACACATCAGTGCTGAAAAAAGTAATTTACACTTTTTCGAGGGTGCCAATGTTTCTGCTGCCCCTGATGTAGGCAAGACCTTAAGCATTTTTTAAGGGGGCACACCAAATCCTGAGGGAAGTCTACAGCTCCATATTCTTACGATTGGAATATGTTTCCATTCATACTTGAGATCATGGATTCTAAATCTAATGTCTACCACCCTCTACATGGCATCGTTTAGATTAGCCAATGTGTAAAGTCAAACGTTTCCTTCACTTTAGTCCCATTCTTCACTTCAAATTGCAAAGCTGAGCTGGGCAAAAGGTCAGGCTCATCAGACAAGGATGAAGCTGAGGCTTAGCATCATCATGAGCCCAAGGTGTCGAGCTCACCTCAGCTCACCAAATTCAAGTTTATTGTTTCAAGCCCAAATCTTCAAAGCTAAAGATATAACTGGTTGAATTAGGTCCAACAACTTATATTCTTGTGTTAAATTTGGTAATAAATATTTAATGAGATTCAAAATTGAATCTCAATCTGGAACATATATATGTTATTATCTTGAGATTAAATATAATAAATATATTTAATTCTATTAATAGAAAAATGAAGTTGCAAAACATTATAGCAACCCAAGAAGATATGCCAACATTTTTGGTTGAAGAAGTGTGGTTTTTATATACAAAAAAGAAGATAGTAGAATATAAAAAAGGAGGAGAAAATTATGAAATGGTAGAACATAGAGAGCAAGCACATTTATTGGGTATTGGTGGATCGCACAAATAAGATATAGTGGAGTACCACGAGAGGCACAACCTAAATCTTAGGTTGAAGCTTTTGATCAAATTTGTGGATATATAATTTTCATTTGCTTGCGACTACTTTATCCAAATATGTTTTATGATTTATTTGATTGATTTTACATGCTTGTGTTTCTATCAAATAACATGTTTACAATGTTGAGAATTGTTTTAATTATTTTGATTATTATCATGAATGAATCATCTTAGACAATTATTATTACTGTTGTCTGTAATCCATGTGTTTATGTGAACATATGAAACTAGAATCACTAAGAAATTTCTAGGATATAGCATGCTATATGTTGGAAACAGTTTTGAAAATTGCCTAGATTTTACTTTGCCCAGATTTCAAATCTGATTGTTCGGTCATCATTGAGCCAAAATAAAAGTGGGACCCACAAGTCTTTTGAGACGGGTCCACATGGGTTCACGTTCACCTCAGTGATAAGAATAATGGCATGTGGTTGGTTGCTCAAAACTGTTAATGGGTGAATGAAAAATTGTCTCTAAAGGTGCCTAGTTAACACTGGTTAAAAGGTATAAAACTGGAATAGTCCCACATGGGTCAGCCCAGAAAATTTTGGAAATTTATATACAATAGCATTGGATATAAACTTGGGCCCCAAAGGGTACCAATTTTGTGGAAGGAGGACTTAGCCAACATGGGCCAAGCCCAAACCAACACACACTCACACCAAACCGGGTTAGGTTTGATCAATAAGAAAAAAAATAAAATAATTTTTTATTACTTTTTATTTCTTCCATAAATGGTTATACATTATGGAACATGTCTATTTGAACGGTTTTACAATTTTATCCTTCGTGACTATTTGGACCGAATAATCACAAATATGGCTATTAAATCACCATTTTTAACACATGTTTGTTCCATATGGGCATGAAGGCGGCGACTAAATTGCAACATGTATGTTCCATACGGACATAAAAGTGGCTACTAAATTGCAACATGTTTGTTCCGTTCGGACATGAAGGTGGTTACTAAATTGCAACCTTTATGCATTCATGTTTGTTCGAACACTATAAGGTGTAACTCTATTCTTGTTCCAAACATACATGAATAGACTATAAATAAGTCATCACTCATTCATTTCAAGAATCCAAAATTAGTAGTATCCAATTTTAAGCATCATAGAGGGTGTCCAAAATTAGGCATATTGAGAGAATTATAGCATGTTGTAAGAGAGAGAGAGAGAGAGAACAACACAAGTTTGATTCACTAGGCACACAGATTTCAGTGCTTCTTTTGTGTGTAGTCGATCATTGTATCCTTGGAGGTAGACGTTCCCAAAGCTAGTAAATACCATTGCGAGAAGCAAAATCTATCTTAAAGACATAGTATCAAACACTATCATTGATAAATTTCAAGATTGATTTTTGTCAATTCATCCAAACAAGTAAGTCACTCCTTTCATTTTATTTTTAAGTATTTTATTTATATGAAATAAATACTTGTTATTTATAGAATATTGCATATACCT
>JAOXJP010226390.1:0-11500 GCA_025762735.1 Platanus orientalis | reverse complement strand
CTCCTCAGACAAGCATCTACTCATGGGGAGAGTAAAGCTCCTCTTGTATAAAGTGTCACCAAGGAAGAGGTATTGACTGGCTCATAATTTTACTTTCCTCACCTCTTCCTCGTCCTCGAGGAACTCATTATCCCTCAGATACTTTATGATCTGGCTGGCCCACCCAGGCTTGGGTCTGGCCATATTGACTTCCTTATCTCCTCCTTCCTTAATGCTTGGCTTAGGCAAATGCTCAACGATGATCTCGAGGTCGAGGTTCTCAGCAACAGATGATGCAAGTCTGGCCAACCTATCAGCTTCTTCATTATTTCCTCGCGGGACCCACTATATACTAAAATGTCCGAATCGGGACCTATATTTTGTTACCATTGTGAGGTACTATTTCATCCTTCCATCATTTACCTCGTACTCTCCTTGTACTTGTCCTAACACCAGCTGAGAGTCGTTGTTGACCCTAACCCTCTCGGCCTCGAGTGTGTGGGCATGGCATAGTCCAGTGATCATTGCCTCATACTCAGCCTCATTGTTGGTTTCCTTGAACCTGAACCTTTTGGCATACTCGAGCTTGTCTTTCTCTGGCGTGACCAAGACAACCCCTCCGCCAACTGTGTTATTGGTGGAGGATCCTTCTACGTGTATAACTCATTCTACTTGGCTTGCTTCTTCTTTCTCTAGTTTTTCTTCTTGCATTTCAATGTCGAACATGAGTGTACTCAACAATGAAATCCGTCATAGCCTACCCCTTAATAGCTCCCCAAGGGTGGTATTCAATGTCGAACACGCTCAACTCCACCGACCACTTAACCAGTCTCCCTGACATCTCAGGCTTGTGCAGTATGGTCCTGAGTGGCTAGTTCATGAGCACCCTGATGGTGTGGGCCTGGAAATGAGGCCTCAGTCGGTGAGCAGTGACAACCAATACAAATCCCACCTTTTCTACCCTCAAGTATCTTTCCTCTACTCCTCTGAAGGCCTGACTGGTGTAATACACTGGCACTTGTATATCGATCTCTTCCCTTACTAAAACTGAACTCACCGCCATCTCTGACACTACTAAATACATGTAGAGCACCTAGCCTTGCTTGGGCTAATTGATCAATGGCAGATGGCTGAGGTGGTTCTTAAGCTCTTGGAAGGCCTTGTTGCATTCTTTGTCCCAATAGAAAGCCTTTTTTAGTAGATGGAAAAAGGGAAGGCACTTGTCTGTGGCCTGTGATATAAATATGCTCAAAGTCGTTACTCTCCCAGCTAGTCGTTGCACCTCTTTTGTGTTCCTCAGTGGTTACATGTCGACTATGGCCTTCACATTCTTGGGGTTCACCTCTATTCCTCATTAAGACATCATGAACCCAAGGAACTTCCCAGCTGAGACCCCGAAGGCACATTTGTTGGGGTTGAGCTTCATATCCTGTGCTCCCTTAGGATCTGGAAAGTCTCGCTCAAATCTGAGAGGTGTTGCTCTGCTAGAAGGCTCTTTACTAACATATCGTCCATATACACCTCAATGTACCTCCCGATTTGACTTTTAAACATCTTGTTGACAAGTCTCTGGTAAGTCACTGCCTCATTCTTTAACCCAAAGGGCATGACCTTGTAGCAGTAGATCCCTCGATCAATGATGAAGGTCGTCTTCTCCTGGTCGGACTCATGCAGCTTATCTGGTTGTACCATGAAAAGGCATCCATGAAGCTAAGGGTCTAGTGCCCAGCCATTGAATCTACTAGGGTGTCGATCCTCGGGAGTGGAAAGTTGTCTTTAGGGCATGCTTTGTTGAGGTCGATGAAGTCGATACACATACGTCACTTCTCATTTGATTTTTAGACCATGACTACATTTGCCAACCAGTCGGGGTAGTGGACTTCCCTTACATAGCGGGCCTTCAACAATTTCTCAACTTCTTTTGCGACTGCCTGGTTTCTTTTCAGGGTAAAATTTCTCTTTCTTCTGTTTGATGGGTCTAGAGGCTGGGTTCACATGTAGCTGGGGTACAACCAATCTGGAGTCTATTTCTAGCATGTCATCATGCGTCCAGGCGAACAAGTCCGGATTCTCGATGATGAAGTTTTACAATTGCCTCTTGAGCTCTTCTGACAAGTCTGACCCTACCAGGGTAACTCTATCTAGTGTATTAGAATCGAGGATAACGTCCTCAAGCTCACCTCCTGGTTTTGCTACCACTCAAATCCTTTCATCTCGGCCTTCTAGGCCGTCGATCACCATAGTCTCCTTTGGGGTCGACTCTCCTTTAAGCGAAGCCATATAACACTCTCTAGCCGCCACCTGATCACCTCTGACTTCTTCGACTCCCCCTCAATTGGGAAGCGCATCAAGAGATGGTAGGTCGAGGTGACCACCTTGAGTCAATTCAGTGTCGACCTTCCCAATATCACTTTATATGTAGAGGGACAGTCTAGCACCAAGAAGTCAACTACTTGAGTGACTTGTCGCTCTCCCACCCTGGCAATAATTGGTAAACCGATAGTTCCCAACGGGAGTAACCTGTCACCCGTGAATCCGACAAGGGGTGTTTGAACAGGCTTAAGCTTGTCTCACCTAATGCCCATTTGATTGAACTTGGGAGGTAGAGAATATCTGCTGAGCTTCCATTATCAATGAGGATATGGTGTGTGATATAGTTCGAAATAACCAACGTCACCACCAGCGCGTCATCGTGCTGCTAACTCACCCCTCAGGCATCTTCTACAGAGAAGATGATAGGGGGAGGTTCTACCTTGTGATGCTTTATTGGCCTTTTTGTCATCGTCAATTGTCGGTCTCTCTCCGCACGAATCTATCTTACATTTAATCTTCTTATTGAGTTGGACTCTCCTCCCCTAGTAAACCCACCAACTATTATTCTTAACTCCCCTATCAGCTCTTCTAGCCTTCTTTCTTCCCAAACAGGAGGGTCTCGATGGGTATCCTCGTGTCTGATCGGATGTCACCCAGCAATGAATCTCTACAGTCGCCCCCATTGAATAAGGACTTCTATTTTCTCCTTTAAGTTAAAGCAATCATTGGTGTCGTGGCCATGATCCCGATGAAAAAAATAGTACTTGTCATGATTTCTCTTCTCTGGTAGGGCTCAGATCCTTTTAGGCCACTTAATGCTTGGATCATCCTTGATATGCAGGAACACCTACTCCACAGGCGCATTGAGGGGAGTATAGTTTTGAAACCTACTTAGGGGAATGTTGACCCGGGGCCTGACCTTGTGATTGTTGTTGCCTTCTCTTGATAGACCACCTCTTTCTTCCTGCGGTACTTGTTGTTGCTCCCTCTTTCTTTTATCATACTATGAGCTAGGCCCAGCATCTCACTCTCATCTGGCACTAAGGGTGTCCTTAACATTCATATGCTGTTGCGCCTTCACCACAAGGTCGGCCATACAGCATAGGGGATTCTTAGAGAGAGAAAAGAGGAATTTGGAGGGCATCATCCCTGCCATGAGAGAGACCACGATCACCTTCTCCTTGGCATCATCCACCTACAGCATCTCTCTGTTTAATCGAGTCACATAGTTCCGTAGGGATTCTCCCTTATCTGCTTGATGTTCAGCAAATAGGTGGCTCGCTTCCGGTGTGTCTGGCCCCCTATGAAGTAGTTGACAAACTATCAACTCAGCTTTGTAAATGTCAGGATGCTGTAGGGCTTCAGCCAGCTAAACCACACTCTGGCAGAACCCTTGATGGTCGTAGGAAAGGCCCGACACATGATCTCATCGGGGGCCACCTGGAGATTCATGTGTGTCTTATACACTTCCAAATAATCGAGGGGATCCTCGCCACCGTCAAACATCTCCTTCTGAGGTGGCGTAAACTTCTCAGGGAGTGGTCAAGCCATCACCTCTGGGGTGAAGGGATGGTCCGTCCTCTGGACCAGTTCATCAACGGTGGTCGGGGCTTTTCCTTTGAGGGCTTCCTTTATGGTTGTCATCTCCCTTCTTAAATCCTCCATTCTCTCCTCCCAGAGGTCTAGGGTGTGGATCCTTTCTCTAAGCCAACTCACCTCCCAGAATCTAGAGGTCGTAGTGCTTACTGCCTCATCTTCACGTCCCTGGTCACAGCTTCCAGTTGAGAGGATGTGGGTCCTGGTCATCCCGTGTGGTGGTCATCTATCACTCCTCGGCAGCCTCGCAGCTCTTGTATGATTTGTTGGTTATGTTCCATTAGCAACTATACATTTTCCATCAATCCTTGAATCTACTACTCGAGGATAACCACTCTTTAGGTTTTAAGGTGTGATCCATCAGAGACGGAAGCTTCTTGACCATCAATTCCGGCACCCTCGTCATGTTGAGCCACCATCAACCTGGTTTTAACCATGCGGACCTTAGGTTCTTAAGGAAACTTCCCACAAATGGAGCCAACTGATGGCTTCTCGGTTAGCAGATACCTCTATGCCCTTCAAATGGTTCCACGGTTAGTCCAGGTCTCTGGCAAAATGAGCACTGCACACACTAAGCGAGAAAAGGTCAGGAAGCTAGTCATTGGTGGGGTGCCAGCCTCTAGCTCTCTAATCGTCAAGTCAGATAACAAGGGGGATGTAAAAGTGGAGCTCTCTCTTTTAGGGTTTCTGTTGTCTCATACATGAAGGATGAATAGCTACCTGTATTTATAAGCTTGAGTGGTGGCGTATCAGAGAAGATTTCGTACATCGCTTTCCCCCCACGTTCTTAGTTGCATCTCCCCTTGCTTTTTCTATTATTTTCTCAAAATGCCAGGCCTGCTGCAGAGAATATTCCTTCCTCACAACGGTTTTGTGCTTATCTTTAAGCGAAGTAGTCAGGGTTGTCATGTTTTTGTACATCAGGGAATCTCAAGCCCCGGGTGCCTCGAGGTCTCGACTGGTCTTTGGGTGTCGGGTGATCTGAGTACTAGTCAAGGCCATTCTCAGAATACTCGGGTCGGGTACCGAGGGATGTTTCTGGCTTCTCATCAGGGGCCTCAGCATTTGGTGAGTCGGAGGGCCCCTAAGGGATTCATGGGCTTGTCTTCTTGGGAGCTCTTTAGGTTGATCCCTCTAGGGTCGGGATTGTGTTGGTTTATCAGTGTCTATTAGTAGGGTCCTTGGCTTATTCTTCCCCATCAAAACTCCTTCAAAGTGGCCAACGAATCCATCAACATTCATTTCATTAGTACTGTTGTCAATTTCTACTTTGTTGAATTCTCTACAGAAAAAAAAAAATGCATCCATTCCATTTCTCCCATAAAGTGTAATGACTATTGAATTTTTTATCTTACTCAAAAGGTTTGCACTTGTACACCTCGTTATGGTGTCATTTGTGTAGGCCCGAGGGTTGGTGGGATAAATAAATTCTCATGAAGTTAAAGAAGAATAGAGTCGTATCCTCTATGCCACCTTACTGTGCATCATAGTGAGTCACAGACACAAAGGGGGTGGGGCCTATACACTTTTGCAGGACTCAACCCCCCCTTTGTGTCTGTGACTCACCGTAAAGTTGCATAGAGGATATAAGTCCAAGAAGAACACAAAAGAGAAAAGTTGGTTGGAGTTTTTAATTATTATATCCTAATTGAGAAAACAAGGACTTCCTCATATATATTGTGTGCAGGACCTCGCAGTGTTTACATCAACATCAAAAAGTGATTTACATTTTTTGGGGCGCATGTTTATCACTTTTCAGTGCTAATCCAAGCACTCTCAAATCCCTATACATGCATTGTGCATGGATTTTATGTGCACAAAAGCCAAGGAGCTGTTCATGATGTGAATGATGTCTGACAAAAGGGTGTATTAATAAATACTCAAGTATTTATCATTGTGTATTAACTGTAATACCCTCTTTGACCCATGTTTGTTGATTCAAGAACCTTTTGTCAGGCCACATGTCACACATTAATTGGTAATGGAGTGTGGTACCTGTCCTTCTAAACCAGAGATGATTCAAAATTGTTTCATTCCTCCCATAAAGAGCAACAGACAGTGAACAACCATAAAACACCATAAAATATTTCTACCTTAGGATCTTATATACTAATATGCATCTTCAGTTTTGAGATTAAGTCTTGTTTTTCCACATTATTAAAAGTATAATAAGTATAAAGGGACATTTGGATGTCAAAACTGATGTATCATAGGACACTCTGGTATCACAAATGAAAGATTTACTGGGTGTTTGGTTCAAATTATAGGCCTAGAATCAGGATTCTGATTCTGATTCTCAAAATCATATTTTAGAAATCTAAAATTAAAACCAAGAACCCCGTTTGGTGGTTTTGATTTTGACAACTGATTTTAGTAAAAGGCAATACAACAAATAGTTGATTTGTTGGTGGTAGAAGAAGAAGAAGGGGGAAAATGTGAGATGAGAAAGAAGAACAAAGATGAGAGAGAGCAAGTGTGGGTAGTGGCTGCACGTGGTCGTTGTGAGAGAAGAAGAAGTGGTGTTATTGCTAGTGGTTGCAGGTGGTGGTGGTGGCTATAGGCGGTGGTCGTGGTGGCTGTAGGCGATGGTGGTGGTGGCTGTAGGCAGGGCAGGTGGCTACAGGCGATGTGCTGGTGGTGCAGGCAGTGATGCTGGTGGCTGCTGGTACCCTGTGAGAGAAGAAGAAGAAGAGGAAGAAGTGAGATGAGAGAGCAGAGACAAAGAAGCAGAAGAAGTGAGATGAGAGAGAGAGCAGAGAAGAAGCAGAGGAGGAGAAGAAACGCACGCCTAAGAATCAGAATTAGAATTGAGAATCAGTCTTCAACCTGATTCTGATTTTGAGTCGATTCTGATTTTATTTTATCAAAATAGACTGCCAGATTCTAAACCAAACATCAAACGCACTGCTAGAATCGATTCTCGGCCAGAATCAGTGCTTAGAATCTAAAACAAACACCCAGTTAAAGTCCTAAAAAATTGTGTTTGAAGTCTGAAAATCGACTGATGGGCATTTAACCTAGTAAGCAATCAAGTGGATGGCTTTATGTGGATACATTCTTTGAGTGACAACTTATTTCATCTACTCTTAGCACATATTTGAAATCCATCAATCAGAAGAAGACACGTGGAGTTAAATGACAACTAGCAAGTGGTTACGAAAATATGCCACGTTGGGCAGAAGATGAAGTGGAAAGGAGGCCCCACCAGTATCACACTAAGAGATGCATGACCCAGTCAGCAAGAGAGATGGCCCACGATTTAAACTGAAAAATGGTTAGATAATGAACCTGGAGGAGAAACTATGGCATCATGGGCAAACCTCTATAAATTGGGGAAAAATAGCAAACAAAAGAGAACTCGATCATTATTAACAAAGTGCATATCTTATCGGTAGTCGTAGCTTTAGATTAACAGTAGCAGTAGTTCATTCCTGTAGTGATTTGAATCTGTAGTGATTCGAACCCCTTGTCTTTGGGGATTCGTCTACACTGTAGAACTAGATTCAATGAAACTCTTACAGGAGAAGGGCATTGGCTAATCTGTCTCATTCGCATAACCAGATTCAACGAAGTTCTTCTAGAGAAAAGGGCATTGGCTCATCTTACTTGTTCACAAAAGTAGATTCAATGAGGTGCTTCCAAGAGAAAGAGTATCGGCTAATCTGTTTTGTTCGAAGGATCATATTCAACAAGGTCTTCCCATTTCAAAAGGACAGACAGCGGTTAATCTGTTGTTCAAAGGTATATCTATAACCAACATTGTACTTTGTATTTTTAATTCAGTAAATTCTTCTTTACTGTCAGTATCAAGTGTCATTGTCTGTCGTAAAAGTCCTCGGTCTAAAGACATTACCAAACCTAAAACCCTTTTGATAATTCAAATTGGAAAGACCCATACACATGTCAATTCCAGAATAAAAGAATTTTTGTTGACCACTAACAAATTAGCGACCATAGTGGGAGGTTGGATTAGTATTTATTTTGTGTTTGAAGCCATAAATGGCACCTTGAAGAGACAAATGACCCATCAATTCGAATGGTGATCAAACACGTGAGTTGTCTCACAATATTGAAAACAAACTCGATGACCTTATTGAGAGAATGGAAAAAGAATTCAAAATGATGTCAGGCATCCTAGGAGATGTCCTACTAAAGGTACTCTAGCCTTTGGTAGAGAACACTCAAGCCAATCATAACCTAAGCACTAGTGATAGAGGAATGGCTGACAAAACAGACATCCCAGAATCCTCAAATAGACCCGAGGGGCACGAGAAACCTCTCAAATACCCTAAAGAACCTCGAGTTGAGGTTTTCCCTGAGCCGGCCAAGCAGGAGCCAGTCCAAGTGTCTGCAAGAGGACTATGATAGGGGAATCAAGGCCCTATAGGTTATCAGTCAAGGCCAAATTTTCTACTAGAGCCCAAAGGGATCGAGATACATGAAAACCTAGTATTTGAACCCATTGGACCATCTTGACAAGAGCAATGGGGGTCCCAGAACAAGGGGCACGACCAATATAATGGTCGAACGGGGTATTACGGTCCCAACACCCAGTAAACCTATCAGAATGATCAATTTGGGTATAATGCCAATTCACACGGGCACTCAGGTCCAAGACCTCCACCTCCTAGAAGGCAAGACCCACCCAACTACTAGGGAAATCAATCTCATAGGCAGAATACAAATGGATATGGATATGGTGGGACAAACCGGACATATAACAGGAGGTAGGATCTACCAAACTATTGGGAAAATTTTACCCCTAACAATAAGGAATTCACTGGTATGGGCACGAGATACTATCAACTCCCAAATTTTAACTCGGGTCATGTGATAGGATAAAGACAGCATAACAGCATCTAGGTATCAAGACTCTAAACACCCTTGGCTTAAGAAGAACAAACCTGAACATTAGGAGGATAGGCATCCCCAAAGAAGCCTTTCCAGATACTCCAGTCACAAATGAACCAGTCAAAGCACCTCATTACAACCCAAAAAGCATCATTTCTGAACAAACCCTAATCCCTCTCAAAAGCACCAACAAGACTTTGAGGGTTCACATTTTAGAACCCCATTTATATCATTAGTAATTTTTCCACCTCCTATAAGCCTTTCTCATATAAAGCATCATAGATGAAAAAATTACCATTTTGCCATTTTACCTTCAAAGGCTCAAAACTCACTATTTGTCCTCCAGATCATTGAATCTCTCTGTCTACATAAGCCTTCTTGTCATGAAGCATTTTAGGCAAAGAATTCACATTTTCACCTTTTTCAATCCGTGGTTAAAAAATTACCATTTTACCCTTTTCACTCAGAGAATCTACACCTAGACCTCCAAAAGATCCCTGAAACCTCTTATGTGGTCCAAATGGTGTAATTTTAGATCATATACATCCTTGAGTCTCCCTAGTCTAAGGAACTCATCACAAACCAAACACTGTTCAAGAACAGCAACAACCAATCTCTCAATCTATGGTAACCCTGACCAAGAAATGACCCTTGCAGAAGATCTCCGAGATTCATCCGATATCTGAATCTAGAAAGGTCAGTTGTCATATCTCGACCTCGACCTTACCTTCAAATCTCCAGGTCTGAGAAAAGAGTTTTGAAGTCTCGAACATCTGAGAATTCTCAAATCTTTTCCAGAAGGTCAAAAGGTTGTTCTCTTGCTTTTTGCTCTTATGGAGCTAGAATATTCTCCAGACCTCTAAATCAGGATCAATTGGTGTCCATTTCTTCAGAATCGTGAGACCTTCAAAAATCTGTCTAAGGAACAAAAACTTTCGAGAAATCTATCTACCAAGATTCTCTCAAATACTCCAAAAAACACGACAAAGTAAGTATAAAAATCAGGTGCTCAACCGACTCTTAGGAGTGCATCTAAAATCAAAAATTTAGATAGCCTGTGGCCACACCACTGTAAATTCAAAGCCCCAAAACTATCAGATCCACACTAATTTGTAGAAAATCTATAGACCAAGTAGTCATTTCTACCCAAACCTAGAAAAAATGCGTTTTGTTTGTATTTAGCACACGAAAAGCCCTTAAAAGTTCTCCCAGACTCGGAATACGGCAAGGTCAGACCCATTTTCTTAGTTTCACCCTTACTTTCGATAAAGCATTTCACAAACTCCTTGTTCAGGAAATGTCTGGCCATTTAATTTCACCCAGCTTCAGTCAGCTACAGAAACCCAATTTGTTCAAGCAACTTTGCTTCGAAAAAACCTCAGCAGCTACCCGGGGACCCAATGACCAATCTGTCAACTCCTGTAGCTCTGAGACTCCTCGAACTTCAAATCTCCAAGATACAACTTGGGGCGGCATTTTATAGGAAAACCAATAGTATTTCCTGTCCAATTTTGTTGAATTGCTCAAAAAATGGTTTTTGACCTAATTTCCTGCTTAGGTATAGTAATCTTGCATAGTTAGAAGCTATGAATCACCTAAACCTGGGGTCATCTATCCTTGGGCCACCTTCTAATCAATTTTACCATATTTCCCACTCAGATTACATCTGAGAGCTTTTTAAGCAAAAAACCCTGATTTTACCCCTTACCCTTTTTGTAATTTGGTTCGGACTGGACCAATGTGATCGGAGCATTTGTGACTTCTAAAATTGACACTGACTAGGCCGACTTCCGAGCTTAAGATCTTGCGAGGAGTGACGGCACAAAGAGGATTAGAAAAAATTAGAAAGTATATATTATTCAAGATGAGCTAGAAGATGAGATATTTTGCATTAAATGCATTCTCATCTTTAAGCCTTTTTTGGCAACCTTTGGATTAGAATCTTCCAACCCTCTCTCTCACTCTGCATCCTTGGATGATTGATTTGAATTTCAAATCCCCATAGAGTCTCTCATAGCCCTCCATTTGGCATCTCATGCATCCCCCTTTAGATTTAAAACCAATAAAATTTTGCCGAAAGGCATCTCCCATGTCACCCACATCTCTCTCTCCATCCACCCTCAATAGGACACCCCTCATCTCACCATTCACTCAATAAACAAAAACCTAATCTAGCCCTCCATGCAGCCAAGTCACCCATCCACACCCCTTAGCCTAGATTTAATCCTATCCCTTCACCTAGATTTAATCCTAGCCCACCACCTAAATTAGGATAGACATCATCCTAGCCTACCATGTAGTAATCCTTATCCTACATGTCAAAATAGCCCCAAATTCGTTCAAGAGGAGGTTGCCAACAAAAACCCTAAATCCCTAAGAAGAAAAAAAGAGGAAGAAGAAGAAATATTGTGCAAAATCCTTCAACCCCAAGGCAAGGTAAGCCTAAACCCAACTCAAATTCATCTTCCTCATTCAATATATGCTAATTAGACTATTGTTATGCTGTCTAATTCATGCTAGAGCACTGCTCTAATTCGGGTACACAGTAGAGGCTCAACAGCCTCTACTTGCTCTTATTTTTTTACCAATTTTAGTGTTGATTTTCGTATGATTTTTGTAGAGGGTTGATTGAGCCCAAATTTTACTATGTTAGATTAGACACATGTATGATGTTGTGTATTTAATTTCATGAATTTAGGAGCTGTAGAAGACCTCAAGATGGCCCCCCAAATAGACCCCAAAAAATGGGTCTGTTGAGACC
>JAOXJP010226389.1:0-11500 GCA_025762735.1 Platanus orientalis | reverse complement strand
TGAAATAAGGGAATGAGTCACATTTGTGTAAGAAGTTTGACATATTTGAGCAAATGGGGTGGTTTGCTCTATGGTGAAAAGTTTGGGTTTTGTGAGCGTTGTGCTCCTAGAAAGCAACACGAAGCTCTTACATTTGGTGATTTTCTCTTGCTATGTCTAAGCAAGCAGGTTGTAGAAGACAAAGATTTGAGTGTTTTGTTTAAGGTGGAGTTAGAGTGTGAGACTTATATTTTGTTGGAACATGAGGATGCTATGTTAGACCCCATTCAAGTTCTAGAAGTTCAGTAGCATGGAAGTGAGCCCAAGTTGGATGTTAGACTTCTAGCTAGAGTTGGTTTTGAAGACTTGGTTATGGATATATTTAGTGTTGAGGAGTCAGCTGATAAGTCAACAAAGTGGGGTTTGGTGATTAAGTTTAAGGGTGGCTTGGTGAAAGAGTACTGATTGTGTACCCTTCGGGGTTCAGTGGAAAAGATGATCAAGGACCTTCATTTAGTTTGGTTTAGTAGAATCCAAGACAAGGGGGAGACTTGTTGCGAGGTGTCTTGAATTCACACGGCATCTATAACCCCCACATCTACTTTTGGTAATTTTAGAAACATAAACTGACATTTTTGTATTTATTAATGATACATCATGTAAATGTGAGTGAGTGAACTAATTCTAGTTATTTTGGCCCAAAATATGTCATGGAAATGAATGGGAAAGGAAAGAAGGCATTTAGACTTGATTTAGAACTCCAAAGTCCAAAAAACCCAGAAATTTGTCTATCATGATCAATCCTTAAAGGAATGATCGATCATGACCATGATCAATCACCAATGCAATGATCGATCATGAACTCATGATTGATCATAGGTCTCAACACTTTCTTAGATAGAACTCTAAAATGACATGATTGAAGTCCATGATCAATCCCTGAAGCTATGATTGATCCCCAAGGCCATGATCGATCATGCTTGGGCAAATCCGAATTTTTGGGATTTGTGCTAACACGTGATTTTTGCCCTAATTCATGTGAGACCTACTTTAAGTCGACACAAAACCCTAAGTTTTCCCCATTTAGGTTTAGAAACACAAGAAAAAAAGGAACAAGAGAGAGATAGAGATTTTTGGGGAGAAAGGGAAGATAATCCTTAATTGGGCAAAGGTAAGCCATAGGAGCTCTCACCACGAGAGATTTTGGTTGGTTTTAGGGTTTCTTCTAGTATTCCATTATATCTCACTATTTGTGGTGTTGAACACTATTAATCTTTCAAAGAAAGAATATTTGGAGAGTATTTTGAAGAAAAAAACTCAAAGAAAAGGGGATTCTATAAGAGGAGTTGTAGATCCGAGGAGAAAGTTGCTAGGCTAAATAGTTGTGCAAGATATACCTCTATTTTCACTTAGGTTTTTAGAGAGATATGCTTTGATTTTATGGACCATGCCTCTTGAAGGTTTTTGGCTTCTAAATGTTTAGATATTTGCCATATTTGGTCTTTATCTCCATTGATTTGAAAGCTATGAGTTCTTAATCTTGAATCATATGGTTTTCATTCAAGATTTTCCTCATTATGTCGTATTAAAGCTTATTGGTCCTTAAATGAATTTATAAATTGTCTTAGAGATTTCTACTTGATATTTGAGATATTATCTACATTGACATGTTCTCATACTTTCTTGTAGACATGAAATTTTGGTAAAATCTTTGATTATAATGTTCCTTAGTGATGGGTCAAGAATCTTGTATTTCCAAGTATTTTGATATGCCATTTGTTTGCATCTATTTGCACTTGAGCCCAAAGATTTGTTTCATAGAATTTGTAAGCATGCATCTTTGTGTTTTGAAGCTTATGGATTGCATCTTGGTCATTTGTTTTGAATTTTGATCAAGAAGCATATGTTTGGTTTTTGTGCATTGGCCCTTCCCTTAGGGTTAATCAATGTCAGACCCTTCTCATGGGGATTATACAATGATCTGACCCTTCCCTTAGGGTTAATGAATGGCCAGGCCCTTATCTTGCAAATTATACAATAATCCGGCCCATCCCTTGGGGTTAATCAATAGTTAGCCATTTTCTTGGGAATTATGCAATGATCCGGCCTTTCCCTTAGACTTAACCAATGGTCAAGCCCTTCCCTTAGGGTTAATCAGTGGTTTGACTCTTCTCATGGGGATTGTATAATGATTCGGCCTTACCCTTAGGGATTATACAATGGTCAGGCCCTACCATTGCGGATATAATACAATGGGAATCGACCTACCATTGGGGAATAATATGATGGCACCCTTAAATAGGTTATTATGTGAAATCTAAATTTGCATCATTAGTTAACCATTTGATCGTATTATAAAGTGATCAGCACATACTCCATTTTGAAGTGCATTGAAAGTGTTCCAATTTGAAGAGTGAAAAGGCATATGTTTTGCAGAACTACAAATTGAACATTGCATTTATACTGTATCGAAATCGTGAACTTGTAACTTCATTAATATGACTTTCATTTGTAAATTGTTTTGTATTGATGCATTCATATCTACATATATTTTGACATATCATATAGTCGTGCCCTGCTTGACCCTTATCCATACATATTTTCTATAATTGATTATGAGCCATGCACTCACCAATCCATAACATTTTTCAGATTTAGAGTGAAGAGGAGAAGCCAAGGGCAATGTGAGGCATGACATGGTGCTGCACAAGTCCCAGTTTTGTGGAGATTGGGCATTTAAGTTTTCACCTTTTTCTGGACATTGATAACTGTTATTTGAACTCTATTTGGATGTTAAAGGATTAATGTAATAGTTTAGTTGAACTTTTATGTAGTTTTGTGGTGAATTATTCTTAGCACCTTCCCATTTGATGAATGTTAGTACCTTCCACTCTTATGTTTTTAATATTTTACGGTGTTATTTATAATTCATCAGTCTGCATTTGCTTACATGTTTGTGATATTGCATAAGTAAGTTGTTAACTAACACATTATTTATTTATTTTATGTTTATTCATCACTCTATAATTGAAATTCTCAATTTTTGGTAGATAGATCACCAACAACCAACATCTCCGGAGAGTGTCTCAACACCAAAGAAGAAAGGAAAAGGACTGACAAAGTGTTATTTTTTTATTGAATGGAAACAAAGAGAAGTTACAGGTCATGTGGGATGGGCAACAACCTTATGGAAAGAATCTAGGATGGTTTACATGGTATTAGGGGACTTTGGCAAGAGACCAAGCAGTATTCCCTATTGGTTTGTCTTCATGGCATAAAGTTCCCAAGGAGAAGAAAGAAGATGATTGGGATAAGGTTTTGCTAGCTAAACAATATTATGATTTTTGGACTTCATATGATTCTTTCATCAATCATATATAATGACTTCACAACTTTCTATGACCAACTTTTGAATTTGTAGCTAATAGCTATTATCTGCTAATATATGTTAGGTTTGATGTATTGTCAACGTCCATGCACAAAACAATGTGAGTACATGTAGTGGTCATGTGTATAGGACTTTATGATGTAATTTGTATACTTCTGTAAGTCCAAGAAGAGAGTCTGGGAAAGCACCAAGAAGATGGACTTGAAGCTGGAATGACCAAGCAAAAGAAACTCAACCATTAGTGAAGAATTCCAAGTCTCTAGTGCTAACTACCTCAAGGAAACCGGTGCCCAAAACTTAAAGGTAAAAATTGGAAAATTGGTAAGTTGGGCATGTGATGATCTACATTGGAAAAACACACATAAAATAATGTGTCTAAAAATGGACTTAAGCCCTAAAGACAAGCTTTAAGTGAAAATACCCAGAAAAAGGGGGGAAATGGACCAAAACTCAAATTGGGTTTTCAAGACCTAGGGACTGATCCTGGCCATTTAGGACTGGTCCCAGATAGCTAGGACCGTTCCCAGGCAGCCCAGGACTGATCCCAAGTGCAGGAGGCCCTAGGACCTATCCCAAGAAAGCTAGGACCAGTTCTAGGAAGCATCAGGACCGGTCCTAGCTTTCCAAAACCAATCTTAGGTGGAAAAAATTTGTAAAACTACCTTAAGGAAGCCAATGCTCAGAATTTAATAGTAAAAATTGGAAAGTTGGTAAGTTGGGCGTGGGATGAACCAAATTGGCAAAACACACGTAAAGTAATGTGTCTAAAAATGGACCCATACCCTAGGGGCATGCCCCAAGTAAAAAAACCAGGAAAAAGGGGGAAATTTGACCAAAACCCCACAAAATTAGGTTTTTAGGACTTGGGGACCGATCCTGGATATTTAGGACCAGTTTGAGATAGGTAGGCACCCCAGGACCGGTCCCAAGAAAATCAAGACTGGTCCTAAGTGCCAGGAAGCACCAGGACCGGTCCTAGGTGGACAAAGTTTTAAATTTTAAATTTTAAAAAGCCAAATGGCTATATTTATGAATGTAGCCGTTAGGGATGAATTAGAGCTCTTAAAAAACTCTAAAAAAAGGGTCTTTGAGCCCCAAGAAGATGAGGAAACTTACACGCATGAGTATATAGTAAAATCCTTATGAGAAAGAGCCCAAGAGTGAGCTAATGAGCCTATGAGTTAAATCCCTATTGTTAGCCTATGACCTTGAGAGTTGTTCTTCATAGTTAAATCTATTCAAGATCTTTGTAAGCTTCTCAAAACTCTTCAGTTAAATTCTTTGGAAGCAAGAGGGTTGGTTCTTTATGGTTAAATTTGCTTATACAAGAGGCAACCCAAAGCAAGAAGATTGTCATCATCTTCAACTTATTCGTAGCCTTTGCTAGAGTCACCGAAGGCCAATTCTCAGTCTTTGTTGGAGTCACCAAAGGCATGGTTCGTGAAGCACTTATTGGAGTCACCAAGTGCGAGTTAGTCCAGTAAAGTCACTAGATAGAGCGTGCCCACCGGAGTCATTGCAAAAGCACTACGAAGGGAGTGGATTCTCTATTACTTATAAGTAAATTTTCAGGTTTATTCATTTTTCTTGTAATGGTTAGAGAACTATTAATAAAAATTAAATAGACTCAGAGGAGCTGGTTAAAGAGTGGGTATAGGTTGGAGGACCGAACCACTATAAATCTGTGGTGTTGTGGCTTGGGTGCATTTTCTCTTTATTGACTGGTTGTACTTACTGTGATTATGTAAAGTAGCCCAACACATTAAGTAACTATAACTAAGGTTTAAATTAAAATATTAACTTAACTTTAGGGGCTTTATCATCCTTCTTCCTGCTTTGCTATAGGCAATCCTATAATGTATGTGGAGCCCCATGGTCTATGATAAGTTCATAGAAAATTGGTTTACTTATTAAAAAGGATTTTCGTTGCATATTTGATTGAATTTAAGTAAATCAAGAGAGGGTGAAATATATTTTAAATAAATCTAAAGATCCCATTCACCCTCCCTCTAGAATCCATTTTAGGAATTTCAATTGGTATCAGAGCATACCCTGATTTTTCAACTGGTATGAGAGTGGGTTGCTCTTGATTGGGTTTAATCACTTGGGCTAAAAGATCTAATATTTCTGAAATGGCTAAGAGAATGTCAATTTCTTATGTGCTAAATAGGTAAATATTTTTTCTTGTTTTCATTGTTACTTTCTCATTTTTTACATGCATAAAGTAAGAGGGGGTGTAATTGCATAAAAATGAAGAGATATGAAAAAGGGGGAGTAACTTGTGCTTATAGGAAAATTCTTGAAAACATTGAGTGAATGGACTATTTGTATTTAAATTGGCATATCCACTTAGGGAGAGTTTTTAGATGCCATTGATGATTTTTGTGGACTTAATAGTAAAATGTTGTGAAAGACTTCAATTGGTATTTTTTTTTTGGAGATTAGAATTATGTGCTTTATAGTAAATTTTTAAACTCTAAATTGCATAATTATATGATCTCAATAGGTATATCTACTAAGAGAAAGAGTTACATTATATAAGAGAATCATTTTGAATTATGCCTTTGACAATGTGACTATAGTTAAATCTATTTTTGCTAAGTTCACACTTCAAATTAAATTTTTTTTCTGAATTAATGCACATTTTAAAGAAATGTATGTTTGTTTTGATGTGTTGTATGAAAGACATCACATCTTGAGGGAGGACCCACCCTTTGTGCACTCATGCCAAAAAGGGGGAGAGAAATTGACAAGAAGGGGACTATGGGGTAGATACATGTACTAGGATTTTATTTGTAAATTTTATTGTTTTGACATGAAATTGACAAAGGGGGAGATTGTTAGGTTTTATGTATTGTCAATGTCCATGCACAAAACAATGTGAGTACATGTAGTGGTATGTGTATAGGACTTTATGATGTAATTTGTATACTTAAGTCCAAGAAGAGTGTCTGGGAAAAATCCAAGAATATGGACTCGAAGCCGAAATGATCAAGCCAAAGAGACTCAAGCATTAGTGAAGAGTACCAAGTCTCCAATGCTAATTATCTTAAGGAAGCCAAAGCTCGGAACTTAGAGGTAAAAATTAGAAAGTTGGTAAGTTGGGCATGGGATGATCCAAATTGGCAAAACACACATAAAGTAATATGTCTAAAAATGGACCCAAGCCCTAAGTGAAAAGAAAAAGAAAATGGGGAAATGGACCAAAACCCCAAATTTTGGGTTTTTAGGATTTGGGGACTAATCTTGGCTATTTAAGATCTGTCCAATCTTCTAAGACCAGTCCTAGATAGCTAGGACCGGTCCTAGGAAATTAGGACAGGTCCCAAGTGCAAGAGACCCCAAGACCGGTCCCAAGAAAGCTAGGACTGGTTCCAAGAAGCACTAGGACAGGTCCTAGGTAGAAAAAATTCAAATTTTTGAATTTTAAACAGCCAAACGGCTATATTTTTTTTACCATTATGAATATATTCATGGGGGAATGAATTAGATCTCTTAAAAACCTTTATTAAAGGGTCTTTGAGCCCTAAGAAGATGAGGGAACTCACACACATGAGCATATATTAAAATCCTTGTGAGAAAGAGCCTGAGAGTGAGCTAATAAGCCTATGAGTTAAATCCTTGTTGTTGGCTTATGACCTTGAGAGTTCTTCTTCATAGTTAAATATATTTAAGGTCTTTATAAGCTTCCTAAAGCTCTTCAGTTAAATTCTTTGGAAGCAAGAGGGTTGGTTCCTTATAGTTAAAATCGCTTCTACAAGAGGCAGCCTGAAGCAAGAAGATTGTCATCATCTTCAACATGTTCATAGCCTTTGTCAGAGTCATCGAATGAGGATTCTTAGCCTTTGTCAGAGTCACCAAAGACATTGTTCGTGAAGCACTTGCAAGAGTCACCAAGTGCGAGTTAGTCTAACATAGTCACTGGAAGAAGCATGCCCATTAGAATCATTGCAAATGCACTTACAAGGGAGTGGATTCTCTGTTACTTGTAAGTAAATTTTCAGGTTTATTAATTTGTCCTATAATAGTTAGGGAACTATTAATAAAAATTAAATAACCTTGGAGGAACCGATTAGAGAGTGGACGTAGGCCGGAGGGTCGAACCACTATAAATCTATGGTATTGTGGTATGGGTGCATTTTCTCTTTATTGATTATTTATGCTTACTGTGATTATGCAAAGTATCCCAATACACTAAGTGACTCTAACTAATATTTAAATTAAAAGATTAATTTAAGAACCTTAGGGAATTTATCAGCCCTACTCCTGCTCTATTATAGGCAATCTTATAGTGCATGATGGAGCCCCGTGGTTTATGATAAGTTCATAGAAAATTGGTTAACTTATTAAAAATGATATTTGCTACATATTTAATCAAATTTAAGTAAATCAAGAGAGGGTGAAAAATATTTTAAATAAGTCTAGGGATCCCATTCACCCCCCTCTAGGATCCATTTCGAGAATTTCAATTGGTATCAGAGCATACCCTGATTTTTCAATATATATGTTTAAAGTAGCTATACAACCTTATGATTATGGATTTTACCTAAGTTTTAGTCATGTAAATGTTGTGCAAACAAAGTTCAACATTGATGAGGCAACAGAGAAGTGGACTATCTCTTCGCTCGTTAAAAAATGGACTAACTACAAGTGCATTTTGAAACGTAAGTATTTTAATCCATGCATTACTTAGGAAGAGTGTGATAGATTACCATGTTTGAACGATGTGGATGTAAGGAAATAAAGAACACTCATTTTTTTATGGGAATTAGAAGAAAGGCAAGTATGTTACTATTGGTCGAAAAATGGTTTGTGGGCGTGTTAGTGCCACGTGGGCACAAAATTCGGTCTCTCCTATGACCCTAGGCACTGGATTAGACAACAAGTAGAACGAAAAGAGATTTTTGGTCGTCTATTCAACCACCGAATTTTAGTGTTTCAGGAGATTTGAGAAGGAGAGGATACTTCCTTCCAAATGAGTTCTTTTTTACCTTGTGGAATCAAGGACTTTACCACATTTCCCACCGAAACAACAATAATACAAAATGAAACGAATCGAAGTAAATGATCATTAATCATAAAATAACCACTTACAAATATCAGGTCAAAATTTGTATGTAGAGTTACAAAAGATTTGTTGATGACAAGTTATAGACTGAAACATCCAAAAATTAGTCAAGACTTGTATGTCAAGTTCTTGGGAACTCATTGATAGCAAATTACAGACCAAAAATGAAGTATGGGTGGCTTAAACTCTCATGCCAAACTCCTAGGGGTTGGTTGATGATGAATTATAGACTAGGGTTTTTAAAATCAAGCTAAAATTTGTGATACTAAGTTCCTAAGAACTTGTTGATGATAAATTATAGACTAGAGAATAGAACTTTGTGACTGTGACTAGAATTTGTATGTCAAGCTCCTAGGAACTTGTTGATGAAAAATTATAGGCTGGAGATTTGATTCTAAATTGAAATAACATAAGTGAAATAAGTTGAAACTAAGATAATCCCAAATTTGGTTGGATAAACTGATAGGGACATTGTGGTTGTTGATGTGTTGGAGATTGGTCCCTTTTTCTTCACCATCTTTATCAACACCTAATTTTGGCCCAGGGTCCAGAGGTTCTTTTAAATTGTAGTACTAACTCTCTAGAATGGAGCATAGGCATCCTAGGAAACCAAGGTGGTTAGATGACCCCTCATTTTTAGGCCATTCTCGTTCTTTCGTAATTTGGCACTCTAAACCCCCAATTTTTCCTTATGATCTTTGTTGGACCTACTTTCCTCATCTTTCTATCATTACTTCTAATTTCATAGTTTTCTCAAGGGTTGTCCCAAGTTCGGTCACATCTATATTGAAAATTACGATTTTATTTATCATCAAAGGTGGATCGTTGAATCTCATTGTAAAAATATCTAATGACTAATCATGTGTCACGAACATGTCTGGAGTAGTCCAAAGCATTAAAACAGAATATTTGATCATCAAATTCCATCGAAGTATATTTCAACGAATCTCAACCCTTAATGTGGAATATTTTAAAATCTAATCAAAAGACAAATTGGACGATCAATCCGACATCACAGATGTGCTTAGAATGTCCCAAAAACCCTAGAATATGGGATTCGATTGTTCAAATCTGATAAATCAAATTTTAGTGAATCTTGATCTTTGATTTGAAATCTTTCAAATTTTGAGTAAGATTCGCGTTGGATGGTCATGAATTCAGCATGCCTTAAAACCTTAGGGTATTGGAAACAATGTTTAGAGTTCATTCCTAAGCCTTCCATCGCACCATATCAATTTGCAATCGTTCCATCTAATACTTTAGCACCTTAGATAAAAAATTAGACCCCACCATGATGATCAGTGCCATCGATCTAGTCAAGATAGATAATTTCTCAAAATTTCCATGTTTAGACAACAAGATTCTGTATGGGGACACCATATTACAATGCATTATGACATGTCAAATCAAAATCCTAATTTCCTTGATATGTGTTACCACTTCCTTAATCCTCCCTCATTTTTGGTGTTAGCATAACCTGCCTAACCATAACCCTGTAACCAAGTATTCATTTAGCCTAACTTAAAACATGTGTCCAAACACCCTTTAAGCCTAGCCTAAAACCTACACATGAACACCCCCTATTTTAGTTTAAGTCAAAACCTATACTCAAACATCTTAGATTGGCAAGTCACATACTTAACATGAATCCAACACACCAAAATCCATATCACCTTACTATTTTTGGTCCATACCATAAGCCTTACATGTGTCAAGCACACTTAGGCACACTCTCATTCCACTTTTGGATTCTTAATCACTCATCCTTTAATTTTTAATTAACATGTCATTGTCACTTAAGCAAAGATGATGCCAATTTTGGCTCACCAATTCTCCCTTCCTAAAACTACCTAGTCACCTTGATCCAATCCTTTAATCATTTCCCTTTTAGTCCAACACACTCCCCCCTTCACTCTCATTTCTTTAGATGAAAGTTCACATGTATCAAGCATACTCTCATTTTACTTTTGGATTCCTAATCACTTAGTCTTCCATTTTTAGTTGACATGTCATTGCCACTTAAGCAAAGATCATGTAAATTTTGACCCACTAATTCTCTCTTTCTAAAACTACATAGCCACCTCATTACAATCCTCTTATCATTCCCCTTTTGGTCCACAACACACTCCCTCATTCACTCCCCTTTCTTTAGATGAAATTCCACCAAAATCCTATAAATAGGAGACCACTCCTATTTCTACTGACACAGAAAAATTCCCCTAAAATTTCCCAAGAAGCTCTCTCTCTCTCTCTCTCCTAAACATGCAATCATCTCTATTGCTATCTATTCAAATCTAGCATTAGGAAGAACCTGTGAAGACATGCTACCCAACTAAAGGAAGAACAATCATTCATAAGTGCAACATCCTAGAGGTATGATCCTCCCCCTTTTTTTTTTTAACAACTATTTCTTCTTTTTATATAACTGTTGTAATGTTTTAATTCATTTTACATTATCTATGTGTTTTCGCTTTATTTTTTTATTGTTTTAGTTTCATAAATCTTATGTACAACAACCTCATTTCTGTAATTTTTTTTTTTGCTTTTAAAAATTTTATTAATTCATTAATTAATGTTGGATACTTATATGTATAGATTTTTTTTGTATATTAGTTACCGTTGATTAATTAATAATTTTGTTGTAATATAGATTTTAAATTTATTTATTTTTTAATTTGATTTCTTGGTATTATATTTTTTATAAGTATTTTCTTGAAGCCATCACCTTCCATTCTAAACCATTAATTTTCTCTTTTACTTAATTTTTTTATTTTTTTAATTATTTTTTATGTTTATTAGCTAGTCATTTTATTTGTGACCTTGATTCTATATTTTATTTTATTTTTTTACTCATTTTTTAAATAATTTTCTTGAACTTATTACCTTCAACCATTCTATGCAATTCATTCTTTTTAGATTTACTTACAATTTCTTTTATTCATTTTTGTTATTTTTAATTAATTAATTAATCCATTTGTTTTATATTTTATTTTATTTTGAATTGATTTATTTTTATGATAAACAAGTTTTTTGAAGTCATCACGATTAGTCATCCCAAGCCATTC
>JAOXJP010226388.1:0-11501 GCA_025762735.1 Platanus orientalis | reverse complement strand
AGTCATTTACATTTCATACAAAATAATATTTTATTTTCTAAAATATTTTATTATTAATCAAAGGTTTTATTTAAAAAATGTATATATTTTATGTACCGTATACTCAATTTATACATTTATTATTATTTTTTGAGAAAAAAATATTATATTATTAGTTATTTTTATTTCGGGAATAAATCAAAGGCACCCGAAACAATTTGTTTCTTCGTGTCCCCACGCCACACATTAACACGTGATGGTTTTGATGCCTCTTTTGAATAGGGAGTCAATGTTCATTTCAACATTTTTTTTTTTTATTTTAACCTTATAAGCACCTAATTTTGGCGCAAGTCTTGGTTCCCGCCTTTCTCTTTGAGTCAGCAGACGAGCAGATCAATCTCCAACCCCTTTTTGTAATTCCACCGGTTTCAGTCAATCAAAACCAACTACTGTCTTGTTGTATTTATTTCGTATATTTATTTGCTATTGTATCTATTATTTTTTATAAAAATAGTATTTTATTTTTTCAAAATATTATTTTATTTGTCAAATGTTTTTTATATATGTCATACACCCATTTTTTTACCTTTTTTATATTATTAGTTTATTATTTATTTTCCAAAAAATATACTTATTTATGTAGTAATATCTATTTTATTTTTTTTATTCTTATCTCATTTCACTTTATTTTATTTTTTGGGTCTTTTTATTTTCGAAAAGTATTCGTTGCATCCAAAACGTTAAGTCCCTCTGAGTCCCCATACCACACGTTGACAAATTATAGTTTTGAATCAGGTGCCTCTTAAACAAGGAGAAAATGTCCACTTTTATGGGTATCAATTTTCTTTCATTTAAAATTTGTCTTTATAATTTTAACCCTATGCACCCAACCTTTTGAGCATGCGGACAAACAAATTGGATGCAACAAATCCATTCCCCTCCCCCACTCTCTTCCCTTTTCTCCCACTTCTCTCCTCCCTCCACATCACCCTTTCTTTCCCATGTCTTTCCCCCTAACATCACCCATTCTCTCCCACTTCCTTCTTCTCTCACATCTCTCCTTATCCCTCTCATTGACTCCCCTTCTCTCACACAGATCCCCCTCTCTCCCATGCCTCTTTCTCTCATTTGTTTTCCCAGTCTCTCTCCATCACGGGTGAACAACACCCTATCTAAGCCCCCCTCTCCGTTGAAGCCTCTGTGAATACCCTGTTCAAGACTTCTTTTCATCTCTTTCCCCTTTTGTGAAGCCCTAAAAAACACAAATCAACGCTCTCTTTATCTCTCATGCCCTCTGGAGAAAACCTCAAAAGCAAGAACCCCCAAAACCCCCAGCTAATGCAACCTAACATGCCCTGATCTTCTTCCTTTTGCTCATTTCTCGTTTCCACCTACCCCTTGAAGATCTTTGTTTTTCTCTCAAGCAGAACCCCCTAGGTCTGGGCGATGGAGACCTCACAGGGAAGCAAAGGCTCTGAGATCAAGGCAGGTGAGCCAGCAATGACTCCTCGCCTAGGCTACCACCCTTTTGTTGACCGGGTCTGAAAACCTTTTTTTTTTTTCTCTCTATAAAATCTAGTAACACCCTTGGACAAAAAGGGGGAAGCTTAACTAGGTTTCATTCTCTAACTCCTACACCCAACCCAAAGAAGGGGGAAGAAATCAGTCCAACATCCTTGGTTGATCTCTAGAAGCCCTTGATTTCCCATAACCCAGTTTGAACAGATCTCTACTCAACCCATTTGTTAGTCGTTTAGTATGAAAACCCTACCAAACCGAGCGACATACTTCCCTTATTATGCGTCCAGTTCGATCAATATTCACTCTGCCCAGCTACTAAGAGACTCGAGAAGAGGATCCTACACATGTGTGCTACAAAAGAGGCGGGTTGGTCTCTCTTTCTAAGAGACCTTCATGTATTATTTTTTATTTTTATTTCATTTATACATGACAGTTTGGTTGTCATCCTGTTTTTAGATGTTTATGGGATGATTAACTTTAGGCCATTTTTTAAAAAATTGGTGACATGATTGTATTTTTATTTTTTATTTTTTCATATCTTCCTTCTTGGGGTTTTAGTTGGTCACTGCCCCAAAAATTTTGTGACCAATGAATAGTTTAAACACGTGAGTTGAGGGTTGTCCATTGCTATGATTTTTTTTTTATTTTTTTGGTTTAAATATTTTATTTAAAAAATTATGATGATAATGCTAATTAAGGATTTATTCCTGACACCTTAAGGAAATGTTGTCTATAAAAGATGTTATAGATTTTATTATTATTATTTTCTTTATATTTTAATAATGATATCCAAGTGGTTTAATTTAGGGTCACTATGAGAACTTTGTTTCAAATTTACACATAGATACGGTTGTTTTACATGGAATCGGTGGGTAGTAATGTTGCTAAATGATTTTGGCTTCTATTTTATTTCATTTCTTTTTTCTTTTTTTATAAATGATGTTGTTGATAAATACTTTTGCCATGTTTTAAACACACACACACACACACACACACATATACTAATGCTGTGGGACAATTTGGTGAATGGCTAGGGATTTTCCCTTGATTAAATGATATTGTTAATAGAATTTTGGATGGTTCATTACAATAAGCTAGGTCCCATGTAGCTTTATGATATTCCTTCTTTCTTGTTGTCATTTTTTTTTTATAAAGTTCAAATTGAGTGAGCTTTTTCTGCCTTTTGTGTTGTATCATTGGGCCTTTCTTGTTAGACCTGAGATTGGAAATTCAATTTTAGTTTATAAAAATTTTATTTGTGATCTTCAATATATTTGAAGATACCTTGTGCAGAATTTGAAGTTATTGATTTATTTTTTCAGTTGATTTGTTTTACTTGTTTAGTCCTATTGCGAAGATAGTGGTTGGATCAAGATCAAATGATTTATCTTATGTCTCCTAAGAAGATCATAAGCCTTTTGATTTTTTGCCCGGTTTTGAAGCAAACATATACTGTGTTCAGTCTCATCTTGATTAAGCCATGGTTGTACCCATTCACAATTGCTATGTTTGCATTATGTAGATCCTCATAGGGTTCTTTGTTACTTGATTTTGATTGGCTATGACACTTATCGGATTTTGATTAAGACATCTTGATTTGACATCATTGGTATTTTTTATGCTATAATGATTATTCTTTTCTTAAAGTTAGTTGTTTGTTTTGATTAGTTATTTGTTTTCTAAACTTTTTTTTTTTTTTGCTGCATCGGTCTTTGGCATAAGTTCTGGAAAGCTTTTACCGTTCACTTTGGTTTCCCAAAAACTTGAATGGATGGTTCTTATTTTTCATAAATTGTGCATAAGCTTTCTGTAATATGCTTGGATTCAGCGAAGTGTGTAATATTGGAATCTAGTTTCCCAATAGTGTCATCATTAAAGTTCTCCCTTTTTTTTATTCCCTTGTCAAGTAATTTTCTATAGAAAAGTATTTCCATATGAGGCTGAAATCTTTTTTTTAAGTTAGAGCCTTTAAGATAGTAGAAGGATATGACATGTTTTATATAAACAGGCCTTGGACAGCAGGGGTTATGGGGCTGTGGTGCCATCAATACAGGTCTATAATTTCTCAAAATTGGTGAAAATAAGGGAAGGTGTGGGCATTTGGGTTTGTTAGGGGCTTCTTCAGAAGAGCAGCAACCATGGATTTGTTTGGGCGTTTGTGCTAAGAGGTTTATGGGTGATGTGGGCATGCTTTTGGTCAATCTCATATAAAATATTGTTGTGGATTGATTAAATGGGGTGTTTTCTTGTGGTTACGTATTAGTGCATTCATTATCATTTTTATTATCTTTTATAATTTTTGAATGTATTTACGTTTAGCATTGTGTAGTCCATGTTTTGGTAGCATTAGTATATTCATTTATTCATTAAGTTTAAATGTGCATTGTTTAGTTACTTAATTCGAATGTTTTTTTCACAGCTTTGTAGTTAAAAAAAAAAAGGGTTTATTTAATCTTGTTGCAATGCCTAAACCCGAAATCCATGTTGGGTTGAAATGAATTAGAATGGAAGGGATAGCAATGTTTGCCATTGGCCTTTGGGCTAAAGTCTTTAGGCTGGAGTTTGGTTCCCATTGGTTCTGGGCTATTTATGAGAATACAATAGCCCACACGTCCTCTAAAAAAATAAATCCTAGGAAGAGGGCAGACAATAATCAATACGGATAACCTGAACATTGCACTTCTTACTAAGCCCTCTTTAGTCTTTGCTATATTTAATCTACCTTTCAATTCTTTTCTAACTCAATAGCTCACCTGATTTTTCATTCCAATGACATCTTCCATATGTATATTTTATTTCAAAGATTGTCATTGTTTATTCTATTGCCTTTAATGGTTCTCATATTTATACATTCTTGTCTTTTGGGTTCGTTGTGCTGAATTCATGAGGAACCCTTAGCTTATTTTGCTCGATATGCTAAACTCATAAAAGACCATATTCTCCTTTTTAGATAAAATTTTGTTTATCTATAATAGGATGGTATGTTTTCCTCTTAGGGGTTACAATAATTTCTTGATTTATGTTTCATAAGCTTTTCGTCACACAAATACTTTCCCCTTTTTCTCATACTAACCTCTATGTTTCCTGAGTTATATGGAATAGTAGCAGCTCAAGGTACGTATATAATCTTCCCTTCTTATATTCATTTCAATTCTTTTACTATTATAAAAGTAGAAGTCTCAATTAGTTGAAAATCATTTTATATGCAGGAAATATCTAGAGGCATTGGATGTATCGTGATAGTGTAGCCATGTTAGTTCTGACTATGTGATTGACATATGATGGTAACTAGCATGACATTAGTTTAAGTTGATATATTAAAAGTATGAAATATTCTTTTTGGAGTTCTATGCGGTTTATTAATTTGATAATTTACTTAAGTTTATCTAAATTAATGATGGAGATAATGTAGTATTGGTGAAAATGGATATGGAGTTGTCAGGTGGACAATGATGATATTGTGGAGTGTCTTTATATGTTGTGGACTATTAGGTAGTTAAATAAAGTGACATGGAGATCACTATTCATCCACATGGGTTCATATTACAACTATTATGTTGCCATGGGAAACAAGTTGAGGACCCTGACTCTACCTCTCTACGATTAGAAAAGAAAAAAAAATCCCCCACAATAAAAACCCAAACTCACAATCATGATGTGATTCATCATCACCAAGAAATGTAGTTCACTTTAGTAATAAAGACTAAATGCATACAAAATATTGTTAAATTTTTACTTTTATTTTTTTCAACAACTTTTTGTTGAACTTGCAGAACTATAATTCTTTGTGGAGTTCTGTAAATTTTATAAATCTAATGGTTTATAAATCTTGGTGAGAATATCAATTGCCATTTACACCCACTGTCACATTATCGAACTATAGTGCCATTACTCAGACCTTCTTTGCCTAAACTCAAACATCTACCAAGTACTTTACCATCTAACTTATAATAATAACAATAAATTAAAATTATAAAAATAAAAAAGAAATTAAAATTTAACCTTTTGGCGATGCATAGATATAGTTGTGGAATGTCAAATAATAAAATTTTAAAAAAAATTAAAATTGTCTTTAGCGCTGCAAAATGCGTCGCCGAAAATTTGATACCCCTATCTTTTAGGACACAAGTCCATTTTTCGCAACATTGTAGGGACACCTTTTGGCAACTCAATTAGCATCACGGATGAGTAACTTTTGACGACTAAAGTTCTGGAGTAGTCAAATATCAACTTTCTGCCGTGCACCTATTGCAACATATTGGCGACATGGTGGTTTAAGTCGTTAAAAAGTTTTGATGATTCATTTTTACACATTTAACGACTCTCTTATGCGTTGTCAAAAGTGTATTTTCTTATAGTGACTTTTAAAGAAAGGTGAGGATCTTCCATAAAAAAATTCCTATATAAATTGAGTTATTTTTTTCTATACTTTATTTATTTGTATTTTCCAGTATTTTGTTTGTTTATTATGCAAATTACATAAAGGAAACCTAGCTACATTTAAATACTAGTACACTATTTATTGCATTCTGATGAAATAATATCTTTTCCTTGTAACTCCAATTGCTTTCTTTGATACATGAAACTCTTCATACAATGATAAATTGGTTGATGCACTAGCTTTATCCTAGCTTGAGAAGATTTGATCCCTTTAAAAACCCAAGCCAAGATCCAATTGAGTTTTTAAGATGATAAATGTTATATTTGATTACAGTTATTTTTTTCTAAATATTTTGTGGGGTTTTATGCGGAATTTTCTTATAATAAGGCCATAAATCCATGGGAGGGAGTTAGTTGCAATTTATGAGAAGTTTCATAAATGTTTTGAGTGTTTCTTTTTTTAAAGAGTTTATGGTTTTTAGTGCTGACTGTATATTTCTTTGGTTAGGGGTATTTTAGTCAATTTTTAATGCAATGCTTATAAAATCCCAATTTAATGTCTTGTAAAATTAGTTTTTTGAGAAAAAAATTGAAGTTTCTTTGAGTCACACGACTAGTGTATTTTTCCCCAAGAATCCCTCACACGTAATTGAGTTCTTCCCCATTCTTTCTCTCTTTTATCTTCGCTTATTCTTTTCCACATGTTTTTACATCTTCTTGTAATCTTCCTTCATTCTTTATTTTGATTAATTTTTTGATTTTTAATATTCTCTTCTCCTTTCCCTAATCTTCAAATTTCTGTTTTCACGAACTTTTACATCTATTTTATAAAATTGTGTTCAAGTACTTTCAAGAACACTTTCTTTGGGTTTTCTTGAACTAGAAAATTTTCAGCAACCACTTTTTTTTTTAATTACTTTTAATTATTTCGTTAAAAATGTAATTCATTTTAAACCTAAGCCTCCCACAATAATCCAAACCTATCCATACCACTTTCCCCAATTTTCAATTCTAAAATCACATTTTCTTGAATTTTACCTAAATTTCAAGAACCCTAAATCCAAGAAAACCCACTCTTGTAGTTGTCCCATTCTTAACCCACTTTCTCTCTAACTTTTTTTCATAAATCAATTCTATCACCTAAAATAAGGGGTGCGGCCAGATGTTCCCTTGTGTCTCCTAATTTTTAGGGTCCAAATTTGAAAATCCATCAAATTGGGGATTTTGACTTCACATTGATTTTCTCTAATATTTTCTTAATTTCTCCTAATTCGTTTGATTTTAAATCATTTCTTAATGTTTATTGAATTGAAGAATTAGATTCTTGCATTATTTTATTAAAGATTCAAATTCTTGAATTGATTGAATTAAATTTTGGTATTCTTGAATTTCAAATTCAATTTTTATATCACATTGAGATACATTTTGGGCATTCTATCATTATCTTGAATTTTATAGGAATCCATCTCTTGGAGATCCTACATCATTGACGAGCCTCCAATCCAAGGATTAGAGACAACGCAGAGTTTTTCTATGAATTTCCTAAATTAATCAATGATTTACATTGTTTCCTCTTTTGTTCCTTTTTTACTTTTTATGTGAATCCATCATAAGCTTGTGCAAGCAAAATACTCCGATTCTAAAATAAGTTGTCATCATAAGCTTTATATATATATATGTGTGTGTGTGTGTGTGTGTAGATTATGCTATCAAGGAAGCAAAAGTAGACAAATACGATCATCTTAAGAAGGATACACGAAGAAAATGAAGAGTTAGAAAACTAATGAGATAATAAAGTTTAGCAAAGTGAATGCCTTAGACATCTTGTTAACTTCTAATTATGTGCTCCATTATGACCAAAATGTCTCAGAGAATACATCATTTTTAATGGGTTTTCTTGTTGGGTGTATTATTATTATTGTTGTTGTTGTTGTTGTTGTTTTGAGATATATGTGTCACAACTAATGCCTCTTATCAGTGCTTTGTTGAGTTGAATTTACATTACTATCATTATTCGTCAATGCATGATCAAACAATCACTAGTGGATTAGGTTTATACTAATCTCCCTATTTGTCTTGACTACTCATTCTTGCTATTTTTGTTATGTCATTAATTGTATTGATGATGAGCATTGTGGACTGTCAAAACTATCGTTTGTCAATATAGTTTCTGTAATCTTTTTTTCGTTATGTATCCTGTAGAAGAGTCAGTATTGCAAGAAACTGAAGTGAAAAATAGAAAGAATATAAATTTAAGATGAAATGTAACAATGGCGGTGAAATTGAATTTGGAAAGCAAGAGATAGGGTATAAAGACTTTTAGAAAAGTTTTTGTTTGAGGTGCAAAGTTGAATGAGAGGAGGTTGATCGGAAGTGTTGGAATAGTGACTTGTGGGCAGACCCACCTCACCTTTTGTGAGTGAGGACACAGAGGGACAGACAAATTGGGTGTAGCAAATCCTTTCTCTTTAATATATGGTGTCCATGGTTAATCCGTACAAGAAATTTAGCTATATATTCAATTCTATGTATAATCAATTAAAACAATGGGCCTCATTAATGCAAGGCCCCATCAAACCATCATGAACTTATGGTAAGGGCCCATTATAATCTTTCTTTTCAACCCAAAGCCAACAGGCTTGTGTTAAGAACCTAAAAAGTCATCCCGATACACACCCCTACCCACGTACTTCATTCAAATCCTAAAATTCCCACATTGGTCCAAACCAATAAACCGTTGAAAGATGGTCTGAAACTAGACTGGACCAAACTTTTCAAGTCGACTACACTGACCAAGCTTGGGACCCCAAGTGGTTTAGTCTCACTCCAGAATCAGATCCCACGTGATCCTCTGTGCCCACAGCCTGTGTTGCGCTGCTGTGTTGCAAATACACGGTTGACACATGATGTGCTTATAAATTTGGCATCTTTTTTGGGCACCTTTTTTAAATTGAATGCTTTCAACCCTGTACACACCACGTGTCAAGCCCTGGTATAATCCAAAAACAAATAACAATCATAATTGTCCACCTTCTCTCCTGAGGTGTTCTTGAGGACATTGGCATCCATATGAACTCTTTACCCCTCAATATATAATAACCATCCATCCCTGATGCGTGCAAAGAGAGGTGCAAGTAAGGAAAACCCTAGATTGTATATTCGAGAGTGAATCAAGTCATAGAATTTAAATGGCTTTCAAGGCCACAAAATTACCTTAAATTTTCCTAAATAAGCCTAAATAGTAGGCAGCTTAGCCTATGTAGCTAACAACTGGAAGAAAAAATCGTTGATTATATGATTTAATGTAGAAAATATTTTATTATTTGTCCGGCTTAACCTCCGTTTAATTGTTAATTTTGGGCCAATCCAAAGGTCTGAAGCCCACTTTTTTTTTTTTTTTTTTAATGGTGGTCTGAGTTCGGTCTAAGAGACTTGGGCTAATTTTGGGCTCAGGTCAAGTACAAACTGGGTTTCAATACTTTGGGCTAAATCAGGCTGACCTGGGCCCGACCTAGCCTGGCCAAACTTACAATTATAGTTAAAAAGCCTTAAAGAGCTGACCGTCCCATAGTAGGTTGAAGACTTATTTTGGGGACTATGGGCCCATTGGAGCGGAAACGGTTAGCCCAAATTTAGACAGGTTTAGAGAAAACTGCTGAAATTTGACAAATTTGGAACAATGTTTTGAGGTTGAAAACACAAAATTCAGTTGGTGCAGATTCAAACGATGGTTAGATGATGTGTGAGAAAGATCTTGAAAAAAAAAGAGAAAAAAATGATATTTCATTTACTTAGAGTGCTTATTCACAAATAAATCAATTATTGTAGCCAAACACCCACCCTTTTATCCACTCAAATCAGAAGACAAACCATGTGTTACTGGAGCTAAAGTTGTACCAAAAAAATTGGGTCCAGCAACAGTCAATTTGTTTGGGACAGTCATGAAAATAACTAATATGTCGGCTTTGAATGATTGTAATTTAACGGTAGATAAGGCCCTAAACAGAGTGGAATGGCGGAACAGGATTTGTGTAGTCGATCCCAAATAGTTGGGATAAGGCTGTTTTGTTGTTGTTGTTGTCGGCTTTGAATGATTCTTTGGTTAGGGGTGGCAATTCGTATTGGCAGTTTGGGTTCGTGTCGTGTCGAGATAAGGGTATACGATTATATGGCTCAACCCTAACCTGACCCATTTAGTAATCGTGTCAAAGTGGGTTGACCCGTTTTGACCTGAAACACATTTACAGTCAACCCTAACCCGCTTATTTCGTGGTTGGTTCGTGTTGGGTTTGCAAGTTATGTGGTAATTCATGTTAGTGGATCATATTTGTGTCGTGTAAAGTTAAGAGTATACGATACGATTATATGGCTCAACCGTAACCCAACCCATTTATTAATCGTGTCAAAGTGGGTGAACTTGTTTTGACCCGAAACACATTTATAGTCAACCCTAACCCCGTTATTTTGTGTTGGGTTCGTATCGGGTTCACGGGTCGTGTCAAACATTGCCACCCCTATCTTTGGTACAGTAGAATGGAATAGAAGCCACCTTCTTATGATCAGCAGAAGTTCAATGAACCAAGACAACCCCCCCCCCCAAAAAAAATAATAATAATAATAAATAAATAAATAAATCCTTGTCATATGTTAGGTAAGCTTCAGTTGATGCTGGTTGGGGTTGAAATTACACATTCTAGTCTTCTTAATGTCACACATGAGAGGGTCTAACACCCTTTTATCTTTTCAAAATATATGGTTTGAAGTGTAACAATGTTCACATAAACCGCGACGGATGATCACTAGCTAAAGATCAATTTAATTCGTGTGCAATGGCCCGCCCATTTAATGGGCCGCATTACACTCCAATCATGCGGTTGCCTCCACAACCTAACACCTAGGATCCCTGGATCTATCACATTATTTTTATTATTGATTATTGACAATAATACACGCAAAGCATAATAGATTATAGAATTTTGATTTAATGACGCATTATGCTGCCTCCCTTTGAATCTCCTCTTTTGCAAATCTGATAGTTTCAAAAGGGGAGACTGATATATTTTTCTATGTTCATTTGGACAATGAAAAATATTCTATTAAATCTCTGAAAGAAATTTATAGATTCCCATGGTTGAAAACCATTTGGTTTTATTTTGATTTTTGACCTAAACAACATCTTAAGCATGACTCATTCAGTCATTAGCGTTGATATGAGACTTGGTGTCAACATAATGGTGCTTGTGAAGCCAGAAACTCGAGGTGTGTGCTTACTTAATTTTTTTTTTTTTTTTTGACAACAAATATACGCATTATATAAATTAAGGGTATAAAGGCTGCTCAAGAGCAGCTCATTAAAGAGGATCATTGTTTCCAACCAGGATGGAGGAGTAGATAAACATTCCACACCCGATTTGAAACCCAACCATTCTTAGCTAACCGGTCAGCCACCAAGGTAGCACATCTCTTGACATGAATACAAGAGAAAGTAGTAAAGAGTTTTGATAAAATAATACAATCATAAATAGGACCACAAACGGCCCAATTGGGATGAACCCTAACTGGTCTAAAAGAAAAGAGATGACATCAAGTGAATCTCCCTCCAATACTAAGAACTTGAAGCC
>JAOXJP010226387.1:0-11501 GCA_025762735.1 Platanus orientalis | reverse complement strand
TGTCCAGATCACGATATTTCGCTGTACATGGGGGTATCGTGTCGCACACCTGCGATACCGGTACGTCTCGCGCGATATGGCCCGTATCGCGCGAGATTTTGAACTATGTTTGGGAGGTTATAAACAGGTGTGCTTGGATCATCCTCACTTCTCCATGTTTATTCTCTCTAGTGGTGGATGCATTTAGTGAGTCAATGGCTAGAGCCAAGTCATGGTTGTTTATATAAGAATTCAACCTGGGAAATATGGCTTCTCCATCTCCCATTTGTAGTTTGCCAATAACACAATTTGCTTTATCAAGGCGGAGGAAAATTAGGTGTTGCACTTGAAGCATATTCTGCAGGTTTTTTAGACAATATCGAGATTAAAGGTCAATCCCTCCAGAACTACTATGGTGAGTACTGGGGTGGGGGATCAAGAGATTTGTTTTTTTGCAAGGATGTTTGGTTGCAATGTGGATTCTTGGCCATTGAAATACCTTGGCCTTTCGTTGGGAGGATCCCTGAGATCCATTACTTTTTGGGATCTGGTGGTGGAAGGGACTTACAACAAATTGGCACGTTGGAAAAAGCCTTACATTTCACTGGGGGGGGGGGAGGATTTCTTTGATAAAGGTGGCATTGTCAAACGTGCCCGTATACTATATGCCCCTTTTCAAAAATGCCTATAAAAATTGCTCGTGTTAGAGAAATGCTAAAGGAATTTCCTCTAAGAAGGGGGGATGGGCAAGAAGGATCTTTTGAAGTGTGAGGAAGTTTGCAAGCCAAAAACTTTGAGGCTTGGGGCATCGGGCATCTTAAAGAAATAAACTTAGCTCTTCTTAGAAAATGGCTTTGGAATTCTCAATGGAAAATGACACTTTATGGCATTCCACAATGCTTCACAAATACAGGTTGAACTCAAATGGATGGGATTGTGTCTCTCACCCAAATTTTCTTTGATTTGTGTGGGGTTTGTTTACAGTTAGATCTATGCATGTAGAGTTGGGTTCCTTGGAAGGTGAGTTTTGCATTGCCCTGTACCTTTGGAGGGCCGTTATGCTTCCGAAAGCAAAGTTCCTAATATGGTTAATCTTTTGGGGTCAGGTATTGATGATTGACAACCTTATGGCGCGGGGCATCCACATGGAAAACTGGTGTAGCTTATGCTTGGAGGGATTGGAGACAGTCAAACATTTTTTCATTCATTGCCCTATGGCAGTTTGCATGTGGGACTCCTTCTGGTTCAAGTTCAAGCAGAGGTGAGTCATGCCGGCATCAATAGCTTCGCTGTTGGAGTCTTGGTTCCTCTCAGACATGAAGGATCTATTCCCTTGTGGTAGGGTTATATGGCAAAGCACCCCGTACACAGTGTGCTGGTCCCTTTGGTTTGAGAGAAATGCTCATATCTTTAAGGGTATGGGGCTGCTCACGAACAAAGTTGTAGACTGGGCTTGGGCTTTACTTTACTATTGGGTATCTCACTTCCCCGAGTTTTGGGATGTCAAGTATCAATCATGGGTTTCTGTGGTGCTTAGGGGCAGTATACTTCTCGTTCTTGTACCCTTTCTTACTTTTTAATATTATCTTTTCTTTAAAAAACATATATATCCATCTAGATCGATTATTCCTGCCTCATGTCTGGTTTGCTTTAGGCGATGGCCAATCCATCAAGTTTTGGAAGGATCTTTGGTCGGGGACCAAAGCCTCTCATCCTCATTCTCCTTTTTGTTCCGTATATCCTCCTAAAAAGAGGCTATGGTTTCCGAAATTCTCTCTTAACTCTTCATCGGGTATTTCTTGGAATCTTGATTTCTCTAGAGTTACTTGAATGGGGGAGATGGAGTCTTTAGCAACCCTCCTTGTTAGATTGCAAGATGTTTTCATATCAAATTTGTTGCCCGAGAAGAGGATTTAGATCCTTGAATCTTCCAGAAAGTTTTCCTCTCGGTCCTTCTTTTTGGCTCTATCAAGTGGCCAAAATTCTTATGTTTCCTTTCCACACATTGATTTGGAAACCTCTCATGCCTCCAAGGGTCAAAGCTTTCGCATAGACAATGACTTATAATTGGATCAACACCATGGATATGCTTCAAAAAAGAAATCTCTATCTCCCCATTAAAAAGGAAGGGGAATCTATTCAGCACTCCGTTGTTCTTGTGCTAGAGAAATATGGAACTATTTCTCCTCTAGCTTGCATTGCCTGTGGGTAATGCCTTAAAAGTTGCTGCCCTTCATTTCTTTATGGCGCTGCAAGGGCCTTGGAGACTGTGGTAGACTATTTTAGAGTTGCTTATTTCATGGGGTCCTTTGGGTGTGTGGACATTTTTTTTGAGGGCAAACTAGAAGTTGCAGCAAAGTGACTGATGCAGGAGCATACCATGTCAAGAAGAAGAAATTAGAAGACTATGTATTGGCCTTAGAAGTTTGCATTGTAATTAGGCATATTTGACCACAGGGTTTCTTAGAATTATTTCGTCTTAGGGGTCTTGATGTAATAAGGCAAGAGATGCCAAGAAGTTGGTGATTTTAGAGGTGCATGACAACCATAAAATTGGTTTATATTTTACTGTTAAATCAGCCAAAAATGGGGCCCACATGTAGGGTTGTCCACGGTCGGATACAAATTGGATATAGGCATATCTGTATTTGTTTATTTAATCGAATGTCAGATCGGATTAAAATATTTTACGGATGTTTATGACAACAATAAGGACCTAAAATTTTTAGAGATAGAAGATGACTGATAGATCAACGAGAGAATGGGGAACCGGCTACTGGGAGCTTTATTTCATTCAAATTGGGAATGGGAGATGAGAAATGGGTTAAGATTAAGGTTGTAGTATTCATATGTTGTATTATACATAACATACCCTACAATATTATAATATAAATATTAATTATATATTACTTTCAATGGATATGGATGTTTAGTCCAATAATCGAATTGGATATAAATGCATTCGAATCGAATATTAGCAGATCAAATACAAATCAAATATCGATAATAATCGAATAGTTGACAGCGCTACCCTCATGAGTTGGTTGTACAGCCAACTGTTTGAATCTAATTAGGAGTTTTTTTAGAGTCCAAGTGGGGCCCAACTGCCTTGGTCGACAGCCCCATAAGTTGGTTATTTTAGGAGTCTTTTAAAGATTCAAATCTTATCTTTTGGAAGTTTTAGTTTGGTAGGACTCTTATGGGTTTTAGAAGTTGTTTAAGTTTAGGAAGTTATTTAAATTGGGAGTCCTAGAATGTAGGAGTTTGATTTGGGTTAGGATTTTATATTGTTGCCATTGTAAGCCTATAAAAAGTCTCCAATGATTTGAATGGAATTTAAAAATTTGAAGTGCATGTGTGTGTGGTGGGTTGCAATCCTAGTATATCTCCTTTCTCTGGTGCATTGAGTCGTAGACTCCTCGTCCCTCTTCTCTTCTCTTTTCCACGAATAGAGGTAAGTCTCTCTCCTTCTCCCTCTCTTTTCTATCTCTTTCTTCTATTTCCCTTCTCTCTACTTCTTTCTTTCTTCTTCTTCATTTTCCTTACTGTTTTCTGGTTTTATAAAATCAAGAAATCCCTCTCCATTATCCCCAAGAAACCCAAAATTCCCTTTTGATAGGCCTTGTGGCACCCGGGTGTCTGCAGATCTTACTGCTAGACATCATGAACAGGCCTATACTCTTTTCTGATTTCAGTACCATGTTTTGACCTGTAAAATTTGCTGTGTTTACCCTGTTACAACAGTCCTAGTGTTAGATATTTTGTGTATTGTCAATGTCCATTCCAAAACTTGTAAGCACATGTAGAGTGGTCATTGAATTGGACTTTGTGTGTAATGTTGTATATCTATGTAAGTCCAAGTCAAGTCTGGTCAAGCTTCAAAAAGGTGAACTCCAAAGCCGGGGAAGACCACAAGCATTAAGTGATGAATTCTGGATGAACCCATGAACAGAAGCATCAAGGGATGAGCTGCAAAGAAATATCATGCGAAGTCTCAAGAATAAGGACACAAGTTTCATCATACTATCCTTTAGAGCTACACAGGTATATCGAAGTAAAAATGAAGGTAAGTAAGGTGGGAGTAAGTGGGTGCAACCAAACCAAACCTAGTTAGGCTTAGAAGACCATCCATGAACTTAGATTGATAAAACTTACTCACATTTGGTCTAATTATGTTAAAGTTGATGAGTGTTAAAGGACCAAAAACAAATGTTTTGGGATGTATAGAGCAAGACCCAAATGGTTGGGACATGTTACATAGAGTAAAAACCCAATTTGAGCTCTATAGGACTTCCCTGATCAATCCCAGAAGAGTCTGGATCGATCCTGGATAGAAAAATCACTATTTTGGGATTTATGGGAAGTTTGGATCGATCATAGAAAAGTCTCGATCGATCCCAAAAGTCCTAGATCAATCCCAAATTTTCTGGATCTGTCCGGAATGCCCAGATTTGGAAAAAATCAATAATGGTTTTCTCCAAACAGCTAGTTTTTTAACCGTTGGAAAATACCCATTGGGGGGATTTTTTAGCATGGTTTTCCACTCTGTAAACGCCAATGGTTTACACATTAGGAGAGATTGATTCTATAGTTAAATCTGTGAAAAACCAAGTCTATTAGCTAAACAAGTCATTTTTCCTTAGTCTTCTAACTTGTTCAGGCAAATTCATGCCAAAGTAGAGTGTGTGACCTTCCTAAACTTAGAGTTATATCATTTGGAAGTGTTGGATAACTATTCCTGTAATTACATTCTTGTCTCTCCAAAAGAAAGGGGTGGGTTCAATAGTTAAACAACCTACAAAGACGCAATCCGCATTAAAGCAATTCCTTCACTTCAATAACAGTTCATACCCTTCGTCGGAGACACTAGAGGCAAATCTCATAGCACTTGCCGGAGTCAAGTGTGGTTAGTCCATCGGAGTCATTGGACGGGAGCATGCCCATTGGAGACACTGAGAACGCATCTACAAGGCAGGAGGATTTCTGTGGACACTTGTAGGTAAATTTCAGGTTTTTATTTAATTTTACATGTAACAGTTTGAGTGCTATTAATAAAGAAATTATAGAGGCTCGGGAGTGAACCGGTTTGAAAATGGACGTTGGCTCGGAGTGCTGAACCACTATAAAACTTTGTGTTGTGGATTTGACTTTCTCTTGCATTTCTTTAGTACTTTCTTTATCTTTATGTAAGTTATATTGTGAATAATTAAGTTAAAAATAAAATCTAATTAAAGTGAAACTTTAAGTTAAAACTGGCTAAGGGATCTATCAGCCTTGCTCTCGCCTTGCTATAGGTTACACTATAGTGTATGATGGAGCCCTATGGTCTATGATAGGTTCATAGTGCAGAATTTAGCTTGAAACCTTAAGAAACTTAAAAGTGAAATTGAAATTGGTTTTAATATTTAAATAAGTTAAAAAAGAATTGGCCTAATCCTATTAACCCCCCTCTAGGATCTTCGGATTGCATTTCAGAGTTTCAGATCTAAGCCTATTTTTGTCCCATAAAATAGCCTACCTATACCTAATTTTGAGTCCCCATGAGTACCCTTTTCTATGCAGTCTTCTACCTAGAATTCTGTCCGAATTTATCCTCCACTTGTAGGTCATTTCCTAAACTAATTCTACATCAGATTGATACAGTCATTAGGGAAGTGGGGAAATGGCTTCTCCTCACAAAAGAATTTAAGGACATATCTTTTTTGATATTCAAAAGGGATTGGCTTACTACCATTCCCTCTAATTCTCCAAGGGATATCATTTAGGTAAATGGTTGGAAGCCTTCTTGATGCAACCGGATTGGTGGAAGGATCCGCCCAAGCATAGGCACCGTCAAGTCACACCACAACACTCATGTGTTCTACTAAATGCAAGAAGAATTTTGGATTTTTATTGATGATTTTATAATACAAGGGGGAAGTCCTTAAATATGCCTCATAGTAATCCAAATAAAGTAGTTTTAGTTTTCTCCTTTTTTGGTATATGGATTTCTTTTCCTAAATCAGACATTCAATGAATCTAGACATAAGCTAAATAAAGGAGCCAAATTAGAATTTAGACTACTATTCTAATTAATTCAATCATGATTTAATGCCTTATTTATCTGGATGATGGCTGCATATAGTTAGCGAGGATTTAATGTCATATTTATTTAATTGGCTATTGCACACAGCTGGATTGGGTTATTAGACCGGATGTGGGTCTATTCTTGGGCTTGACTCATGAGTCTTGGGACCACTTGATATGAGCTAGCCTGCATTATCTCTCCCCTTCTTAAAAGGACTTGACTATATCGAGTTGAAAGCTTAGTATCGCTCATAAAGGTTAGGATCAAGTCATTGAAAGTCTGTCGTTGTAATCCACACAGCATCAGAAGGTGGTCGTCCTTGCCAATGGACATGAAACTTTTGATAACCACCTTGACGTGTGAAGACGATTTAGTCATCAAGAACATCAGTGATCGTGTCCTTAGCTAGTGGAATGGCTGGAAGTGTGATATCTTGCTCCTCGTTGCCTTCATCAGCAAAGTGCACATGGTAAATGGTAAGATCTTCCACATTAAATGTAGGGCTAATAGTTAAATCTAGCGGAAGATCTAGAACATAAGCATTGACACTAATCTTCTTAAGGATTTTGAATGGACTTGCATTGTGAGGATGAAGCTTCTTTGAGGAACCTAAGGGTAACCGTTCAAACCAAATTCGGACCATCACCATGTCACCTTCCTTAAATTCGACAGGATGATGTCTTGCATCTATGTGTTGTTTATAAATCTCATTACTTGTAGTAATATTACAATGAACTTCGTCATGAACTTGCTGCATATGGCGGATAAAATCATTGGCATCGATGCTTAGTCTCATTTCTATGGGTAGAGGAACCAAGTCGATTGGAAGGTGTGGAGGAATACCAGTCACCGCTTCAAAAGGGGACATCCCTATAGGTTTGTTGATTGAATTATTATAGGCGAATTCAACCATGGGCAACAAAAGTAGCTATATGATCACGGACAAGACACTGTAATAATTTACCCAAGCTACGGTTTACCACTTCTGTTTGACCATTGGTCTGAGGATGGTATGCAGTGAAAAATTAAACTTTGGTTTTCATTGCCATCCAAAGGGTCTTCCAAAAGTAACTCATGAATTTGGTGTCATGGTCTGATACAATTGTCTTTGGAAGTCCATGAAGACGAACAACCTCTCAGAAAAGTAATTGAGCAATCGTAAAGGCATCTGTTGTAGTTGAGCAAGGTATGAAATGAACCATCTTTGAAAATTGATCAACCACCATGAATACTGAGTCTACTCTTCGAGTAGTCTTTGGCATACCTAAAACAAAGTCCATGCTGAGATATTTGCATGGAGCATGTGGGACTGGTAATGGTTGATACAATCTACTATTTTTCTTTTGACCCTTGGCAAGTTGACAAACTTTGCACAACTCAAATTTTTGCAACGTTTATTTTTAGGTGGGGCTAAAAGTACCTATCATCGATGAGTGCTAGGGTCTTATCACGACTTAAGTGACTGCTACATCCTCCAACATGTAATTCTCTTACAACATGTTTGTGAATAGATGTGGTTGGCAAACAAAGTTGCGTCCCTTGAAACAAATAGCCATCATGAATGTTAAAGTATGGATGCTTCGAATGCTCTCCACTAAAAATGTCCAGGTAAATACACCCAAAATCTTTGTCTTCAGAAAACCTTGGAACAGTGATTGACATGGTTGATAATAAGTGTTCACGACGGCTTAATACATCAACAACTTGATATCTTTGCTAGCCTTGTGTTGAATAACAAAGGAGAACTCTTGTAGATATGCACTCCATTTGACATGGCGAGCACTCATCTTCTGTTGAGAGTTTAAGTGCTTAAGGGATTCATGGTCAGAGTATAAGATAAACTCTTTGCCAATTAAATAATGTCGCCAATGTCAAAGTGATTAAACAACAACATAAAATTCCAAGTCATGGGTAGAGTACTGTTGCTTTGCATCTGAGAGCTTTTCACTAAAGAACGCTATCAGATGGCCTTCTTGACTATGTACTCCACCAATGCCAATGTTGGAGGCGTCACAACTTACCTCAAATACAGTTTGGAAATTTGGAAGGCGCGAAACTAGATCTTTTGTTATTTTACGTTGATCTTGTCAAATGCAATGCTCTTGTTGCTGCACTTGATCATCAGAATTCTCTTTGTTTCATGCAATCAGTAATAAGAACCATGATGTTGTTAGAGTTCCGCGCAAAATGTCTGTAAAAGGTAGCTAATCCATGAAAGCTACGAACCTTCGAGATAATAGCTAGTGTTGGCTAGTCAACAATGGCTTTCACCTTGGCTGGGTCCACTTCTACACCTTGTGATGAGATAATGTACCCTAGGAAGACCACTAAAGTACTCATGAAGGTGTACTTTTTGAGGTTGATGTAGAAACATTCAAGACGAAGGGGTCTAAAGATGTGCCCTAGGTGATCGAGTTGTTCCTCATTGGACTTACTATACATAAGAATATAGTCAAAGTAAACAACAACAAATTTTCCAATAAAAGGGCGAAGCAATTGCTTCATGATGCGCATGAAAGTGTTAGATGCATTTGTAAGACCGAATGGCATAACAAGCCACTCATATAACCCGTCTTTGGTCTTGAATGCCGTCTTCCATTCATCACCAATTTGGATGTGTATTTGGTGGTATCCACTGCAAAGATCTATCTTGGAGAAAACGCTAGCACCCGACATTAAGTCTAGCATATCATTGAGCTGAGGGACTTCATGGTGATTTTATTAATGGCTCGGCTATCCACGTACATTTACCAACTTCCATCCTTTTTGGGAGTAAGAAGAGATGGCACAACACATGGACTTAGGCCCTCTTAGATGTAATCCTTTTGTAGTAATTCATTAACTTGACGCTTCAACTTGGCATGCTTAGTTGGGCTTATACGGTAAACTGGTAAGTTAGGCAAGGATGCTCCGAGAACCAAATCTATGGCATACTGAATGTCTCGCATTAGAGACAATTCCTTAGGGAGCTCATTAGGAATTAAATCTTGGAAGTTATTAAGCATCAATTTGACTTCACTAGAAATATACTCATCTTGATTAGATATAGATTCAAGTACCTGTTCTGTGAGTAAGGCAAACATTATGCCATTTTCCTTCTTCAAAATTTCGCATGGTGAGAATGGGAAGTTTGTTAATGATGGGGATGTCGATGGAGTTGATGTATGTTGTAATGGGCGAAGGTGATTGTGATGACCTTGCTAAATAAAAACATGTTTGTTAGCTTCACCATCACTTTGCACCTTTCAATTAAAAAACCAAGGCTGACCAAGGAGAAAGTGGGTGACATTCATAGGGATTATGTCACACCAGAGATCATCCTCATAGATGTCGATTTTGAAAGACACCAAGCACTTTTGGATCACAGGAATAGTAGTGTCATCGACGCATGCAACCTTGTAGGGTTTTGGATGTTTCTTAGTTGGCAATTTGAGCTTATCAATTACCTTTTGTGAGACAACGTTTATCACACTGCTGCCATCGATGATCATGTTACATAACTTGCCTTAACACTTTACGTGTGTACGGAATATAGTGGTTCGTCGGCAATCTTCTACTTCCTCGTTAGTTGTGGTAAAAAAATGGCATATAATAAGTATAGGACCTTCAGTTTCAGCTTTGACTACAGTTTGTGTAGAAGTCTTCTGATTGTGATACGAGCTCATCATAAGATTGCTCTACCTTGATGTGCTCATCATAATATCCGAAGTCATCTTGGTAATATGTATCTTTTCTTTACCACAATAATGAAGGTTCCTAAGTTGTGGGTATTCATTCAAGTAGTGACCTTTTTGTCCACATCAAATGCAATCAACATCTCGCCGATCTCTCCTAGGAGGATTAGGAGTGGGACCCTTCTTGGTCCTTGTGGCATTGGCTGCCCATGATCTCCATTTTGTGGTGAAGGATGCTGCACATGTTTTGGTGACTGCAAAGGCGGCGTCTGCATCTGTGAGTAGGGTTAAAATGGTTGCGGAGGTGGTATGTAGCCTTGGAGTGGAGTCCAGTTAAGCTATGGATCTGAATCTCTCCTCACAGAAGACTCCAACTGAAGAGCTGAAACATTTGAGATTTTGTTGTCTTAGTTGTTGTTCAACTTGATGAGCCTTCCGATGAATATCATCAACAGATTCAAAATCATACATGACCATCTCACGTTGGATCTCATGGTGTGATCTAGCTCGATGGCGGTTAGCGTCCATGTGATCGGCTTCTCCAAGATTGCAATGAATAGTAAGATCATTGAATTTCCCAGTGTAATCATCCATTGATAACGTTTCTTGCTTGAATGCGAGTAGCTCTTGGAGAAGGGTATCCATGTAATTTGAAGGTGGATACTTTCCAACTTCTCTCTCATGTCAGAACATCTAGTGATAGTAGGGTGACTCATGATAAAATTGTTGTCATTGATGTTGCGCCACCAAATTCTTGTTGATCCCTTTAGCTTAACCTTAACAAAGGTCACTTGTTGAGCATCATCCATATCATACCATGCGAAATAATCCTTAAGTGTGGTATTTCAGTCGACAAATCCCTTTTAACAAGACAACCAGTGAAATCTAGAACTTCAACTTGTATTCTCTTCATGATGTCATCTTTTTTTGGTGCACCAAGAGGTTTGTCGAGGTTTCTTTCTGCGAAGAGCCATTGTATGAAGTCATAAATAGACTCCTGATGGCCAGTGCCATTCTGATTTACTGATGGCTCGGGCTAAGGATTTGGATTATTAGTTGAATCTTCATGTAGACCATGTTGCTCATCATGCATTTCTCTTCGTAGTTGGTCAACAATGATTTCTAAATAGGCTACTTTTTCGAATAGCTCAGTGATACAATTGTCTCATTGATGATCAGTAAGCCTCCCTCGATAGTTGTGACTGCTGCGAGTAGCATTGTATCAAAGAAGTAATATTGACAAAGGTAGAAGTAGAAGATAGCCAATAATAGCGTAGAAGGTGTTGTAGTTGACTTGAAGATAAGCTGCAAAAGAAAGGGAAAACGCACAAAAACAAATAGGGAAAAAGAGGGGGGGAGGTTACTAGAACAATGGTAGGAAATTCCTACAAGTGACTAGAATGTGGTAAGATGGGGTTGATAGAAAAATGATCTATAAGGGTCTATATAAGGGCTGGATTGTGAACATGATGCTGTCACAAATTGCAAATGCAACCTCTTGGGAAGATCTAAATATGCTTTTGGAAGTTGGCTTTTGGAGAAGGAGATGTGATAAAAAAAATACAGGAAAGGTTAGATGAAAAAGGAATACAAGTGATGGAAGAAAATGGATTAAACACAAGTAAAGCCAGAGATATATTGAAGAAGAACTAAGACCAACTTGTAAGTTGATCTAGAGCACGATCCTCCAAGGATTTGGCTCTGAAAATCCTTGTAGGATCGTGCTCTAGATCAACTTACAAGTTGGTCTTAGTTCTTCGTAAATAGATCTCTGGCTGTAC
>JAOXJP010226386.1:0-11501 GCA_025762735.1 Platanus orientalis | reverse complement strand
GGACTCTCTTCTTGGACTTACATGAACATACACAGTTACAACATAAAGTCCTACTACATGACCACTACATGTACTTAATTGTTTTGTGCATGGACATTGACAATACATAAGACCTAACAAAGGGCACATGCACGGGCCTTAAAGTCTTCAAGTAATGAGGTCTATACAACTGACGGACCCCAAAAATATCCTCGAACTTGTCAAGAGAATATCAAATTTACAGAGGAAGATTACCAAGGAGTCTAGCATCCTCATGATGACGCCCTAGTGGTCATGCTAATCATATCCAACCATCGAACCAGGAGGATACTTATCGACAACGGCAGCTCTGTAAACATTTTATATTTATCTGCCTTCGAGCAGATGGGGATCGAAAAAGATAATCTCTGACCAACAACATCGCCACTTGTGGGATTCACAGGAGACAAACTATATTCAATGGGGGTCATCACATTACCAGTGACAGATGGGGACAACCCTTGCCAGATAACAAAGGTGGTCGACTTCTTGGTTGTTGATTGTCCCTCGGCATACAACGTCATCCTCCGCAGGCCCACACTCAACAAAATGAAGGTTGTCACCTCCACCTATCACTTATTAATACGTTTCCCAACCGAAGAAGGTGTCGGGGAGGTCAGAGGTGATCAGACAGTGGCCCGAGAGTGTTATGTGGAATCTTTGAAGGGCAAAGAATAAAAAAAAGCTCTTGTCATCAACGACATGGAAAATAGGGACAATATTCAACTTGAGCAGACCGGACCTGTAGAAGACTTAAAAGCACTTAGCATTGATCCTAGCCGTCCTGAACATGTCATGCATATGGGAAAGGCACTCCTAGAAGAATTCAAGCTTCGTTTGAAAGAACTCCTAACGACCTACAAAGATGCCTTTGCTTGGACTCATGCGGACATGCCAGGGATCGAACCGAGGGTTATTACACATAAGCTAAGCGTTGACCCTTCTGCTAGACCAGTTAGACAGAAAAATGACATTTGTCGTTGAAAGAAATCAAGCTATAACTGAGGAAGTGGATAAACTTTTGAACACGAGATTCATACGAGAGGTCACATATCCCGATTGGATCACCAATGTAGTACTGGTCAAGAAGGGCAATGGGAAATGGAGAATGTGTGTAGACTTCACCGACCTGAATAAGGCCTGTCTAAATGACAGTTTTCCGCTATAGAGGATAGATGCTTTGGTCAACTCCATTTCTAGACATGCTCTACTTAGCTTCCTGGATGCATTCTCTGGTTACAAATAGGTATGAATGGAAAGGGCTAATCGAGAAAAAAATCCTTCATCACAGACCGAGGCACATATTGCTACGAGGTTATGCCATTCGGCCTAAAAAATGCTGGGGCAACATATCAAAGGTTGATGAATAAAGTATTCGAAACCCAGATTAGGAGGAATATCGAAGTTTATGTGGATGACATGCTGGTGAAAAGCATGGAATTTGAAAGACACATTAGTGACCTAGAAGAAACGCTTTGCACCCTAAGAAAATTTTGAATGAAGCTCAACCCAGCGAAATGCACCTTCAGAGTGGCGGCTGGAAAATTCTTAGGTTTCATGGCCTCTCATAAGGGAATTGAGGTCAACCTCGAGAAAGTTGAGGCGATCATAAACATGAAGTCACCACGAACCACAAAGGATGTCCAACGACTTGCAGGGAGAGTTGTGGCTCTTAGCCATTTCATTTCAAGCTGACAGTGTCTGAGGTCATAGTGAGCTTGATTCTAGTCAGAGACAAGCATAATCAAATCCCTGCATATTATGTTAGGAGAGCACTTCATGGAGAAGAACTCAAATATACGCCCCTGGAGAAGTTGGCCCTCACCCTCATGGTCATAGCAAGGAGGCTCAGACCATATTTCCAAGCCCATCCTATTATTGTGTTGACAAACCAACCCCTAAGGCTAGTCCTACAGAGGCCAGAGGTGTTGGGCAGGATGGTGAAGTGATCGATAGAGTTGGGCGAACATGATATCAACTACCAATCAAGAACCGCTATCAAGGGACAAGCTTTAGCAATTTTTTTGGCAAAGCTGACTCCTGTTGAGATGATGAACAACAAAAGCTGAATGGACCTTACATGTGGATGGGTCATCCACTGCCTCCTTTAACGGTGCAGGACTCATACTAACCACACCAAAGGGGTTAGAGATTGAATACACCATCCGATTAGGATTCAACAAGACGAATAATGAAGCAGAGTATGAGGCTTTGATAGCCAGTTTGAGTTTGGCAAAAGAAGTAAGGGTGGTGCGTGTAGCTGCTTACATTGACTCAAAACTAGTCGAGGGGCAAGTAAGCAGTGAATACGAGGTGAAAAAGGAAAAAATGAAAAAAAACTTAACTAAGGTCACCGACCTTATGTCGCACTTTGAGGCAGTCAGCGTCCAACACATACTCAAGAGTCAGAACGAGCAGGCCAACCATCTGGCACGATTGGCTTCGGATGATAAGTATGTTGTGAAGAACCGGCTACCCGTCAACCATCCCACTCGACCCAGCATTAAAGCTAAACCAAACATATTTAACTATATGAATAGGCTCGAAGATGACTAGAGATCCCCCATCACATAATTCCTCAGAACGGGCAATTTACCATCTGACCGAGTTAAAGCCCAAAAGCTCAAACTCCAAGCCGCTCGATACACCCTGATTGATGACATCTTGTACAAACAAAGCTTCACCATGCCATATCTGAGATGCTTGTCACCAGATGAAGTTGAGTACATCATGAGAGAGGTCTATAAAGGGATATGCAAAAATCACTCTGTGAGTCGGACGCTCGTCCACAAGCTAGTTAGACCTGGATATTATTGGCCCAGAATGCAAAATGACTCGATGGTTCTCGTTCAAAGGTGTGATAGCTGTCAAAAATTTGCCAGCATCCCCAAACGGCCAGTGGAAGAACTGATGCCCATCGTGGGCCCATGGCCCTTTGCCCAGTGGGGCATAGATATCGTAGGGTCTCTTCCTTAAGTGATAAGACAAAGGAAGTTTCTGGTGGTAGCCGTGGACTATTTCACAAAATGGGTCGAGGCTGAGGCGTTAGCAATAATCACCAAGCACAATATAAGCGACTTTGTGTGGAAGTCCATCATATACCGATTCACAATACCACAAATTATCATCACCGACAACGGGAGACAGTTTGACAACAAGCATTTCCATTACTTTTGTTCTTAACTAGGAATCAAAAACCATTTCTCATCCCTGGCACATCCTCAAGCAAATGGTTAAGTGGAAGTCACCAACAAGACTATACTGAAGATAATCAAAATCAGGCTAGAAGCATCGAAAGGACAGTGGGCTGAAGAGTTACCAGGGGTCCTCTCGGCCTACAGAACTACCCCGAGAAGACCGACAAGGGAGACCCCGTATGTCTTAGCCTTCGGCTGCGAAGCAGTTATCCCTATAAAGAGTGGGATAGCGAGTCTGAGAATCCAGAAACTACAAATCGAGTATACAGCAAAAGGAGTTATGCTTGAATTTGGACTTAATGGAGGAGAAGAGAAACGAAGCTTCCCTTCAAATGGCACCTATCAACAGAGAATGATGAGATACCATAATGCTTATGTGCAATCGAGGGGCTTTTAGATCGAGGACCTTGTCCTCTGAAAGGCCAGCATAGTCACTCAAATACCTTGAGACAGCAAGTTGGAGCCCAATTAGAGGGGCCTTACAAAGTCACTCAGATTGCTCGGAAAGGTACTTACCACCTAGAATCCATGGAGGGAAAACCTTTGCCCCGACCACGGAACGTTGAACACTTGAAAAGGTACTACCAATAACTATGTAATCTCTTTTATTCAAGATATTGGGATTTGTCTACTGTTTTGTGTGGTACAGTGGTTTACAACCAACATCCCGAGTGGAGTCAGAAAAATGAACAAAGTCGAGTAAAACAATCCCTCGGTCTACTACAACGGTTTACAACCAACGTCCTGAGTGGAGTCAATAAAATGGCCAAGTCCAGTAAAATGACCCCTCAGTGTACTACAATGGTCTACAATTATCATCCTGAGTGGAGTCGGAAAAATGAACAAAGTCTAGTAAAACGACCCCTCGGTCTACTACAATGGTCTACTACCAACGTCTCGAGTGGAGTTAGAAAAATGGATAAAATTCAGTAAAATGACCCCTCGGTCTACTACAACGATCTATAACTAACATTCTAAGTGGAGTCATAAAAATGGCTAAGTTTAGTAAAATGACCCCTTGGTCTACTATAACAGTCTACAACCAAAGTCCCGAGTGGAGTCAGAAAAATAGACAAAGTCTAGTAAAATGACCCTCGGTCTACTACAACGATCTACAATCAACGTCCCGAATGGAGTCAAAAAAATGGACAAAGTCCAGTAAAATGACCCATCGGTCTATTATAACGGTTTACAATTAACGTCTTGAGTGAAATCGGAAAAATATACCGAGGGGTAGTATAATGACTACTTGATCTAGCAAGGCGGTCAGTAATGTTTGTCCATGGCTTACGAAATAAAATCCTCGGTCAACCTGTCAAACATCCTACCAAGGTAATTAACAAGCTAATCATCCAACAAAATGAGAAATTCACTGAACATTATAACAAACGACAAACATGGAAGTTCTTTTTAATAACTGTTGGGAAAAGGATAAAGTAAAGGACTCTTGGTCCCTACCAAAAAAGGGAGAAAAAGGGGGGCTAACTTTAAGAAGCCGCATCATCTTTCTTCTACTCTATGTTGGCCTCTTTAGTCACCTCAAGCACAACAAAAGTCGACTCAGCATCGACCTTAAGCATGGAGAGGTTAAGATTAGGATAAATCCTCAAAGCCCAATGGCGGAGGGTTTCAAAACCACTGATGTAAAACTCTGTAGTCTCGTCAGTAAAGGCCTCAGATCCCATGAATGCAGCAACCGCTTCACTTGCTGCCTTCTCCTTCTCCACCTCCCACTGGGACCTCAGCTCGTCCAAAGATGCCCGCAAGCTTGCGTTCTCTCCTTCAAGGCGATCTTGAACCTCCACTAAAGCAACCTCATGCCCCTTAAGCTCCTCCTCTATATCCACCAGCTTGTCCCTCAAACCCGACCATTCAGTCTCAACCTCTGCCAACTTCTTCTCCATGTTACTGATGTAATGATCTGTGGGTAGCTGGTGATTCACGAGAACGGACATTTTGACTAGCACTTGCAGCAAACATGCTCAGTAGTGGGGAGTAGGATAAATTGACCGAACTTCTAGAAATCAATCAAACTAAAGAAAATGCCTTACCTTCCCGAGGTCGAAGAAGGCGTTCATTGCCAAGAGGTCCGTATTGTTTAGCCAGAGGCTCCTTAGGTCCTAGTCGGGGACAATTGATCGAAGGTGAGTAACGGCGTCCTCCTCATTGGCTAACAGAGAGGGAGGAGGCCTCTCCGACCCCCAGGGACGTAAGGGGGCAGGTCTTCGAGACACTTATCAAACGTTGGAGCAATCTCCAACTCCACTTCCAAGTCAACAACATATGGAGGAGGTAGACTGATTGAAGGAGTGGCTGATTGAGGAGCTGAACTGTAGGTACCCTTTTCCACAGAACAATTATGGGAAAAGTTAGGTTTTTTGCAAGAGCTGCCAGGAGTTACTTTAGAGGCAACTCTCGCCAATGAGGACTTGGAAGGCACGGCAGACATATCTGTAAATGGAGGCAAGTGATTTAAAAAAAGAAGAAGAGAAGAGAGAGGCTATCTAACCGACTGAGATAGAAGGTAAACCAAGTGCTCAACCGACTGGAAGGAGAGATGAAGTGGATGTCTGACCGACTGAAAAAAGAAGATAAACCAAATGTATGACTGACTGTGGGCCTAGATGAAAGAAGCTCTAGGCCAAACAGATATGTGGCAAGGGATTCTGGGTTCACCAACAAAGAATAATCCCAAACTAGATGCGCAAAGGCACACTCCAACCTCGTAAGCTAATCCTTAGACAAGGGGCGCTCAGCCAATGATACAAAAATAACAAAAATCAGACTAACCAAATGAAAAATGAGTAAGGAAGACTACGACTTAGGGTTACCTCTTTTACACGGCTCCCCCATATCTTAGGGACTGTTTGGATCTGGTCAAGAGGTGACTCCCATGGAAAGAACTTTAGGCCATCCCCGGACACGAAAAAGAATTTCTTCTTCCAACCTCTATTCGACGTTGGAAGACCCATTATTAGTGCCCAATCGAGCACCTGAGCGGTGAAGTACCACCATCCTGAGTGCATCTCCATTGCTTTGTAACAGTAAAGGAACTCCGATATAGTAAGATGGTCCCGATCGTCGCTGCACGCGGCCACAACACCATGCAGGCCATCAGGATCCTCCATGAGTTGGGCATGAATTGGCCCGGAGCTAGGCGAAGATTGGAGAGGAGCTGGTGAATAACTAAAGGAATAGGAAACCGCAGACCGGCTTCTAAAGCCTGCTCATAAATAGAAACCTCATTCGGAAGGCAAGAGGAAGCCCACTGATTGAAGACAGGAACCCTTAGAATGACCGACTAAAGGACCTGATAGACTCGGCGCATATCCTCTAGCCGAGACCTCAACAGAGTTGAAAGAATTCCTTCGGTAACGTACGACACGCCGAAAAAATGACCCAACCTATCAGTGGACGAGGGCTGAGCCGAGTCAGGAGAATCGGCACGGACAAGATTCTCATCAAGAGCCTTAACAGACTCAGTTGACTCGGAAGAGTTATCCATCCGACTAAGGGTGTATATAAGATCAATCGAGGGACCTAGCACTTCCTAAAGTTGGTCGAAAATGTAACCCAAAAAGGAGGAATCGAACCCTAAGACACTTAAATCTAGAAAGCCTTGTAGGACATGAAGATAATAGCAAAAACGAACTAAGTGAAAACTGAGTGGCGCCCCGATGGGGTCCAGGGTGAAGTTGTAAATGTGTGGGAAAATAAACAAAACTGCCACTAAGGCGACGAGAACGAAAGATGCAAAAACCAGTGAAAACGATGACACAGGAGTCGGATTAAGAAAACGACACAGTCAGATAAAGATGATAGAATCAGGCAAAGAAGACGATAGAATTAGATGAAAGATGGCAAAAGCAATGAGGAGATGGTGGAGCAGAAGATACTTGGGTACGATTTTTTTGGCAAAAAAACTTCTTGAGCCCAACACGGACACGAGTAGGACAATTCCGCCTAAACACGATACCGAAAGAAATTCACAGTAAAGTAGAAGACTGAAAGAGAGACATGGGCAGCCTTTATATAGGGTATTTGAAATACCCCTGATCGTCAGGTCATTCCAATCAACCCTGACCATCAGAAAAAGATGTGGTTCAAGAGAAAATGGCTGACAACCAAAGCTTCTTATTGTTATTAATAGTGCGGGGCTCAAGGGGCAGAGGTGTAATGTCGGTGCGTCAATTGGCTCATATGACTCTCTACATTCCTTACGCCCGTTCGAACTAACGGACAAAAGGAATGGGGGGCAAATGATGATGAAGAATATGGATCCGAACCAATTGAGCCAATTTATCGAGTGAACCATCCCGGTCCACTCATTCTGCCGCCTTATTTCTCGAGTTACCCATCCAATGAGACCAAACTACTAACCAACCATCATGACTGAGTAAGTCGTCAGTAACCCAAACTACCGATCAACCATCACGTCGAGCGACTCGTCAGTGACTCAGACTATCAACCGACCATCATGTCGAGCAACTCGTTAGTGGCCTAAACTTTTGACCAGCCATCATGCCAAGTGACCCATCAGTGACCTAATTACTGATTGGCCATCATGCCAAGCAACTCGTTAATGACACGACTATTGACCGATGCATCATGATTGTCTACCAAGGTATGACCCTCTACCACCTTCAAGAGGATGGAAAAACACTCACAGCGAGTCGATCGCAAATAAGACAAGAGAAGGTAGTTGTGGGCTGTAAAGCAACAATAAATCCGACACTGACATGTATATCACTCCTCCACGTTCTTCTTACTAACTTAAAGAATATTCATGGCGAACAGGAGAGAGGACGGATATATTAAGGAGAGGACCCCTAGAAGGAAGGTAAGTACAATTGCTTCCAAAATGGAAAAGAGGAGGAAGTTTCTAATCTCATATCCCTAACTTGGGCGTCAGAGAGATGTCGGCCGGCACCACACCGACGCCATTTGTTGTGTGTGTGTAGGTAAAACAAAAGTTGCAGATTCCAGATCGAGGGCCATTGGAAGACCATCTTGGTGATCCAATTCTTTGCATCATCATATATAATTTCTTAAAATATTATTTTATTTTTATACTAATTAGTTGGTAATTGGGAACGAGTTACCGCTCAGATTGGTGGACTTCCAAGTCACCGAACTGATCCAAGTTTTTAAACATTGTTAAAGACAATTTTGAACCGGTTTAGACCTTGTCCTGTCTGCTTGTGTCCTGTTAGGACCTGTTCACAACCTAAATGCACGGTTTGGCATAAAAAGATGTGCACAACCAACGCACAATCTTTTTTTATGCCAAACCGTGCACCTTTGGTTGTGTACAGGTCCTAACAGGACATAAGAAGACAGGACAGGATCCCGAGCCGTGTTGAACCCAACCCAGTTTGGTTTTTTTTTTTTTTTTTTTTGCCCATGTTTTGTCCCCTGGTGATCTTGACACCAAATCTTGGACAAAACATTTGCTCCATTAAGAGAAAGAAATAGAAGAAAGACTAACCCATCAAGCAAATGCAAGAGCGCCTCCAAGTTATGAAAATTTGCAAGGTCGATGGTTTCTTTCAAGGAAGGAGACTTCTTATGATCAAGCTCCAGCTCAACCCCAACATGCGAGTAGCTCCACGGCAACTTATCCGTAATCATCTCTATCGAATCCGGCACTTGCTCGTTAAACACTAACCCCGGCACCTTAGGCACCGAATCGTGAACATTCAACATCTTCACCCCAAGCCCCTCCACCCGCTCCTTGAACCTCTCGTTTCCAACTCTCGGCCCTGCAAACGAGAATACACAAACAGGCACGCCCCTGCCATCCTCCCTCTTGTTCACACCCGTTTCAACTATGTCATACGCACACAACGTCGCCAGTGCACTTCCGGGGCTGTGACCGGTCACCGTTATGCTCAGCTCCTCACCCGGATACTGTTGTATCAACCTCTTCACTTCGGTTAAGATTTGCTCTCTGGCTGAGTACTTGCAAAACCTGCACGTTTTGTCCTTGTCCGTGTACACATTTAGGAACCCAGATTCCACTTTCACTCCTGGATCGGGACAAGGTATCCTATCGGAGGTGACTGGCCGGAGGAAGTCCATCAGGTCGGCAATCCACTCGATCCGTGTAACCGTGCCCCTCCAAGAAATGGCTATGTCCCGGCGGCCGAGCCGTGCCGAGGTTTCGTCGTTGGACACGGCTACATATCCGATCCAGTTGGCCTTTTCGCTCCACACCTTACTACTCCATCTTGCGACCTTGAAGAAGTTTGGGACTTTGATGTTGGAGGTGGCGTAGAGGTAGCGGGAGACGTCGTAGCCCAAGCTTGTCATGCCGAGGCTTTCGAAGAACCTGCGGCTGATGAATCTGCAGCTGCCGCAGTAGTTGGAGAAGGGATAGTAGTCGAAGGCGTCATAACAGGCTTGTACCATCTCCCCATAGCGTATTATCTCGGAACGTAAGAGGGGATCCATGGGGTCAAGTAGGCCAGCCCAATTGTCTTGACCATGTATCTCAAGCCAACGTTTGGCTAGTTGCTTTTCCTCCTCTGGTGTAAGGCTCTCTTAGTCCCCCTCGGCGATGATAGAGCCGTCTATCTTCGGGCTCACTACGGTTGTTCTTATTGCAAGTTTTCCTGTCTCTAGCCATTGAAATCGCGATTTTTTGCCAAAGAATGGCGTCGAAACTGCATTATTTTTCGATCGGAATGGATGGCTGCAGCATCCATTGAAGGGAAAAACCAGTTTGGAGAGAGGGACGGCCATGGAATCGAATATTAGGTTGGAGAAACTTGAATATGGAAGTTGGTCACGAAGCTATCTTTTTATAGAATATGAATGGCATGTGATTCATGTGGGCTCGTCATGGGGACCTAACTTTCTTGATTATGGAACTTTCATTGAAAATATGGTCTCGACATGTCCGGCAAAGGGGGTTGGGTCTGCTCGCCTTGCCTACAACATCTCGGAGATCGGATCGTCTGTCGCCAATTCACCCCCATGCAGCAGTCTCAATCAGCCTCGTGCCCATCTGTATCATACAAGTAACAATCTAGCAATTTTGAATCATTTCTAGTCTGAATGGACATATATAAAACCATTAGCAATCAGTGCATGACATGTGGGTCAATACATATGGGTCAAAGGAGGGTATTACGGTTACTACATAATAAAAAAAGTACCTCTTTATTTATTAATGTACCCTTTGTCACGCATTGTGGTACATCCTGGGCAAGACTGGTGTGGTATCCGTCCAGTCACACTGGAGATGATGTGAATTCCGAACCAGCACGAGAAACATAATGCCTTACAATAAACTAAAAAGATCTCGAACCAAATGTTCTGTGATAAAAATGCCTCTATAGTGTATATGGTGAATTATAAACAGACATGTGTTGTTTTAGGGGGTAAAAGGGTAAAAAAAGTGTTCAGTTGAAAATGTAGGTGGTCAATAAAAGACATCAAATTCAAAAACACATCATGTGTCAATCAATGGATGCCTTTAGAGGTCTGTCTCAAAACAAACAATCATTATCTGATGGGAAAACTTGGTAAAACCACCTAGGATGTCAAATCTTTCCCATTTCTTCATATATTTGCTCATTCACCTATTCTTACGAATATGGTGGGAATAAGAGGGGAAGGGCAGGAAATGGACAATAACTTTTTTTTTCCATTTCTCTTCTTTTCTAAGGTGGTTTTACTTTTTCATTTTTTTCCTAGGATTTACCTTGTAACAAACAAGGCTTTAGCCTTTTTTTTCTCTTTATTTCTTTCTTTCTTCTTCTTCTTCTTGGTTTATTTATTTAATTTTCTTTTATTTAAAGACTGCTTGGACGTATGTTAACTCCATCGCATGGTGCTACGTTCTGAATAATGCACTCCAAAGAGCACACTACTCAGGGAAGAATAACCCCAAGTGCAGGGTGTAGCAAAGTAGTAAAAATCCGGTAAAACCGGGGTCGATCCACAAGGACTGAAGAACGAACAACCACAAGAGAAAAAATAGAATAGAAAATTAGCAAGAATAAAGAAAAGAGAGAGTTTGATTGTGACCTCAAGGAAAATAAATTATATAAGTTAATTATAAAGAAATGACAAAAATAAACTAAAGAGTTATGAATCAAATCAGGAGATGAATACTAGGGGTTCAGGGCTACGCATTAAAATTGATAAATAAAGTTTGATTCAGTTATCTCAGTTGGGGGAGAATGATGTGTTCTTCCCAACTAGAGTATTTGGCAATAAAAATAGGGAATATCTTAACCCTCAAATTATGCAGTTGTTGATTAGTCATTAAAGGGTTCA
>JAOXJP010226385.1:0-11501 GCA_025762735.1 Platanus orientalis | reverse complement strand
GAACAAACGGGATCTTATTTTGACTTCTAAATAGAAAGTTATAGTGAAAACGAAATTTACTAAAAATAGCAAAAACGTCAATTTGAGGGCCTAAACGAAGGAATTTGTAAGAAAAGTGGCAGTGCTCATAGCAAAGCTGTGAGTTATAATCCTCGCGAAATTTCGCTTAAGCTCACTAAATTTCACGCAATTCCGATCTTGGGGCTCATGATTCCTAGTAGAGCTTTTTACCCTTCTTGTGTGTAACTCACAAAACTGCTTGTGAGTTTTGTTCTACATCAAAGCCTGTCAAAAAGCTTTCGACAGTATAAAAAAATACATGTTGAATCCACTAGTGCTTATGTGCCCAACCCTGGGTAAGCCATTATTGTTATATGTGGCGGCTACAGAATCATCTCCTGGGGCATTGCTGGCCCAACACAATGAGGAAGGCAAGGAGCAAGCTTTATATTACCTCAATAGGAAACTGGTCGGCGCTAAGCTAAACTATTCTCCCATTGAAAAGATTTGTTTAGCTTTGGTGTTTGCACTATAAAAGTTGGGACATTATCTCCTTACCACATTGGTACACCTTATATCAAGGGCTGACCCATTGAAATATATCATGAGTCATCCCTCAGTACAAGGGCTCATTGCCAAGTGGACTGTTCTACTCTCAGAGTTCGATATTCACTATGTCCTACAACGCGCAGTTAAAGGACAAGCACTAGCAGATTTCTTAGTTGCACATCCAGTACCTGATAATTCACCCCTTCAAATGGAATTGCTAGATAAGAATGTCATGCAAGTCTAGATAAAGAAAGATTAAGAATTTTTTTTAACAGAGCCTCTAGAGGCCCTTCTGTCACCCCAAGGGACAATACAGACAAGTCTTCATAGATCGACATCATCTTTGTTACCCTAGATAATGGTATCATCATGCACTCCCTCATACTAACTGAGGGGAGCTCAAACAATGAAACATAGTATAAAGCTCTGATTGCAGGGCTTGAACTGGCTTTGGAATCCCTATTGATGACCTCATGGTTTATGGAGACTCAGAGCTCATCCTCTGTTAGATGAACAACCTTTATCACATTAAGAAACCAAGCATAACACCTTATTTTCAAAAGGCTAAAGACTTGGCTAAATTTTTTAGACGCCTGCAAATACAACATGTCAGAAGGGACAAGAATGGGCAAGCTGATGCACTTGCTAGCCTAATAACATCTCTCATACATCCAAGGGATGATTATCTCGTTATCCACATTGGAGAAAGAAGAGTCATGTCCCCACTGGCCTCAACCATAGAAGAAGATGCCCTCCTTGTCTACAACACCGAACTGCAAGAGTATGATGCACAAGGTATGATGGTAAACCAACTCCGGAAGAAAAGGATTGGCATGAGCCCTTAATTTAACACCTCATGGATAGAAGGGAGCCATCCGACCCTATCAAGTGCGCTGAAATAAGACGACGCGCCACTCGGTTTACGTTACAAGGTAACCAACTATATAGGAGGTCACTTGATAACATATTATTGTGTTGTCCATCAGTTGATGAGGCCAACACTGTGATGAATGAAGTGCATGCCGGTGTGTGCGGCGGACATCAGAGTGGCCCTAAGCTCTAATACCATCTAAAAAGATTTGGCTATTATTGGCCAATAATGGTGGTCGATTGTATTGAATATACCAAGAGATGTCGTGTTTGCCAACTGCACTGAGATTACGGCCATGTGCTTGCCAAACCGCTACACACTACCTCTTGTTCATGGCCATTTTCCAAATGGGGAATCGATATAATGAGACCCATTACTCCGACCTCTGCCAAAGGGCACTACTACATTCTGGCTGCAACAGATTACTTCTCCAAATGGGTAGAGGCTGTTCCCCAAAGAGAAATCAAAGCTTTTAATATCGTTTGGTTCATTAGGGTCCATCTCATTTATGGGTTCGGTGTCCCCAACTGTATAATTACAGATAATAGGTAGCCATTCATCAGTTCACCTCTGTACCAGCTCATGGTAAAATACAACATCGACCTGGAGCATTCTTCATGATACTACTCCCAAGCTAATGGTTTAGCAAAAGTTTTTAACAAAACTCTTTGCAAGATCATCAAGAAAATGGTGGCTAAACATAAAAAGGACTGACAAGAGTGCCTACCAGAGGCAGTCTGGGCAGATCGTACTACCTTTTGTACACCTACACAAGCAACCCCATACTCCCTTGTATTTGGACCAAAGGTAGTCTTATAAGTTGAAATCCAGGTCCTATCTTTAAGGGTTGCAATACAGGATGGTTTGACAGACACAGAGGCCACCAAGATTCACCTTTCAGAACTTGAAATCCTTGATGAGTCTAGACTTGCTGCACAACAGCGGTTGGAATTATACCAAGCCGGCATCGCAAAGGCTTATAACAAGAAAGTTAAACTCTGCTCATTTACCAAGGGTGAGCTTGTCCTTCTTGGACAATTGCCACTTGACCCCACAAGAAGAAAATAGGGTAAATTCGCCTCTAAATGGGATGATCCATATGTCGTTGAAAAAGCCAATCCTAATGATGCATATATGTTTCGTGATGTGGAGGGAACCATATCCTCTCAGTTACTAATGCTAGATTCTTGAAGAAATATTACCTTTAGAATGACTTGCAATGGTCATCAAAGACTTTGGTTTGATCCTGTCATATACAGGTACATAGGTAGTCCAAGTTTATACCTGCCCTGGATGCAACCACATTCTCTAAAAAAATCACTGTTGATCTCATTAAAAACCAATAATGGTAATGGGATGCAAAAAGTTGGCAATCCCCAGTCTTAGGTTAAGGGATCCTAAGGTCAAAAAAGGGAAACATATGTATTATGCATGATGGAAATGGTGTGGTGAAAACCTATATGGGTATCACGAGTAAAACAATCCATTCATGGCAAGATCAAATTCTCGCTGATCACATTGAAAACCAGTAATGACAATGGGTGCAAAAATTAAGTGAACCCCAGTCTTAGTGGGCAACCATTAGGGGAAAAAAGGGATAAAATACCCAAAATCCCATAATCGAAATACAGTCGGGCTTGATCCTGTTCCAGGGTACATAGGCAACCTGCCGTAACAAGACAGGCGCAACCCCATCATCATCCACTCCACATTCTCTCTTTGAGAATTATATCATTCTATTCTATAACTACATGATGCATTTCTCAAAGGGGGGAGGGAAAATATAAATTTCAAAAATTTGGAAGGCACATAAATTTTGACAAAAAATTGAAGGCACACAGATATGGATGAAAATTAAAATTTTTACAAAAATAAAATGTTGCTACAACAAAGGGTATTCCACCCTACTCCTACACTACACCCTCAGTCTCTTGCCGTGTCAGGGCTACTAAAACCCAGGAGTTTAGCACCTAACAAAGGCAACACTTCCACATTAACCTATAGGACGTCATTCGCCGCATTAACATCCGACTGTGCTATGTTCAAGTTATAAATAGTATCCCTAGAGATTGCATCGCGCCGATCAATTTCTCTGCTCATCAACTTGCCCCTGCAATGGTCCACCATATAGATAGTCCAGTGAATCAAATTGCCCACATGATCAACGAACCTCTTGCAAGATTCTAGGTGATTTATTACATTGTTGAAATGTTTCTTCAACGCTTCCATCTGCACCATCAACTCATTGGCATCCCTCACTAGTGGCCCGATCTCGCCTAACACCTGGGTCTACTGGGCAGTTAGGTCCACCATTCTGATTTCCTCCTATTAAAGGTGCATGCAAACATCATACTTCGACCCTTTTAGTATCTTGATGTCCTTCGCATCTCAAAGTTTAGACAAAGCATCAAGGAGACACATCATTGTGCCCCTGAACTGATAATTGTACACATAGGCCTCTATGCGGTCCAACATGTCTAAGATTTCTTGTCGAACGAAAGAAACATCCGCTTCTTCAGTGGATAGGCCAACCAAACACCTGATAAGTGTATCATGCTCTTGGCGAGTCTCATTGACTCGTGCCTCTACTTCTTCAACTGCAAGCTTCCTTACTACATCTGCAAAAGAAATCAACAACGTTAGACCATGAGAATCGAGAAGACTAAGCATTGAACGAACAAGCAATTTAATATGTACCATGATCAAATAAGGGCTTAGGACCGTTCCTCTAGGTAGAGGAAGACCCATCTTGCTTCACTTGCGACCCAGATGGTTCTCCAACTTTAGGAATGCTTGCAACTTTTCTCTTGGGAGCCATGTCTACGACACAACAATAAAGAGTATTTGCAAAAGCCGAAGGAATGAGAAGGGTAGTGGGCACAACCCTCTTATTTATAAACATGAACGGCTACAATCTTTCATAAAGGGGTGTCTTGAAAAAAGAACAAAGGCGATAAATCAATCTCATTGTGACGGTCTAAACTCAACCAACGTTGTTTAAGTGCCTTTTACAAGGTGACCGTTTGGTGGTGTCATTGGGAGGATGCCACTTGCGTTGCTCTAGGGATAAACTATCACAACACCTTCTATAAGGGCATGATATTTGATTTACACCGAAAATGAGCACACATGAGTGCAGCCTTTGGCTCTTGACTCTTATAAAGTTAACCATATTCGGCTTGTGCAAACGCCAATGATTAATTAGATTTAACTTTTATAAAGTCAATCCACTTTGACCTTTATAATGTTGATCACATATGGCTCCTATAACGTCCACCACATCTATATTTGATCCCATACACGTGACTATCGTGATGCCCATCATATTTGACTCTTATAATGTCGACCATATTTAATTCTCATAATGCTAGCTATACTCAACTCTCATGATGTCAACCAAGCATGACTCTTATAATGTCAATTATGTTCAACTCTTATAACGCCATTCGCACTCAACTCTTATAAAGTTAACCTTACTCGACTCTCATAATGTTGAGTAAAGAAGATAAAAGGAAGGAAATGGCAAGGAAAAGACAAGACAATAAATGATAAAGTTATATCTTTTCTTTCATTAACAAAAGGATTTATCTATATCAATTAAAAGTACATCACTTTGAGAAGGCGGAAATGAGACATTTACATAAATCCTCTTCTATGATTAGGGAGGATCGAATTTGGTCACCTCGACTAGCAAATTCTTTATGAAAATAATCTATGTTTGAAGAAATTGTAGAAATCTTTGATTCGAGAGCTCTTCCTTCCATCGCCTTCGCCTCCTTGTCTACCATGAGAGTCATGATCCGAGCCTGCATCCTCAATGGTTCCTCTTAGGCACTGGCCAAGTCATTATCAGTGCCGATCATTAAAGCCCAAACTCGATCCAACTCCTCCGTCAAGCTCTTCCGCTCAACCTCTACAGCATCTAGATTGGCTTGGGCCTCAACATGGCTTTCGGCATTCGCAAATTCTGATGCTAATGTTGATTATGTAACCAAAGATGTAAAATATATCTTTACACCTTATCGAAATCCATCCTTGCGAATGTGGGTTTCTACGTCTTCAGCAAGGGCCACCAACACCTCATCTCGTGTACTTGCAAGGTCAGGTGACGAGGGTGTTAAGGCTACCATCAACTCAAGCATCTCTTGATGGATCATGCGCATTGAGGCAATCTTGGAAGAACACCTGATAGCACTAGCAGTGCCCACGATCTCATCTAGATAAGTAAAAGAGAAGTGTTAGCAATGGTGTACTAGAATGCGTTTTATAACAAGGGGAAAAGCTTACCATGACCCATAGGAGGAATCTCTATAAAATCCTGTCTTATAAGGAGCGCCTCCTCAATATCTAGATTGGAGACAAAAGAAGAATTCAGCACATAGGAACACATGAACGAATTGCACAAATAATGTAGAGAGGGATGGCATATATTTATACATTTCTTAGAGACCATTTCACTTTGAGGATGATCCTTGTCTACTATGATGGGGTTAACAATTAATTTGAGAGGATTTATGTCAACCATCAGTTCCTTTTGGATCAGGTCCTCTTCCCAAGCTTCCTCTGTGATTAGTTCTCTATATATTGTAATGTTGTCCTCCTCAACAGGTGGAGTAGATGAAGCAGCAAGGGCATCATCAATGGACATGACCGTAGGCTCACTAACTTTATCAATGATCTTGTCCCGGGGCTTATTAGCTTCAGGAGGGCCATGCATTTCAGACGTGCCCACATTAATAGAGTCAGAAGGTTTGCTTACAGTAGGAATATCCTCACCAGCATCACTGGCCATCTGATCACTCGCTTTAGTGGCAGTTGCAGGTGATTCATCAGGACCCTCGCTAATGTTCCCTGCTTCATTGGCTAGCGGGTTCCCTTCTCCAGAGCCATCAATCCATCTTTGGTCATCCTTTTTGAAGTCTTTATAATCTACTAGCTCCTCCATTTCAGACATGACTACATCCCGCAAGTTGTCAGTGGGCACGTGAAGGCCTATAAAACCCTTGGAATCTTGTGAGGAGTTCATATCCACTCCTTCAAAATTCATGTTCAATACTGATTCAACCAGATCTTATTGTTTCTCAAGAGTGATGATAGGATGGGCCTTATTTGCTTGTTTGGTCATCAAATCTGTCCTTGGGACATGATGTTCCTCTATTTCGATCACTTGAGGATGACCCTCATCAATGATTGGTCTTTGCACTTCAGGGGGCATTGGCTCTGTTGCGTCTTCTGTAAGGACCTATTTGCAAATAATCATGAGAATAAATGGATTTGAAATGATAAATGACAAAATGAGATTCATCAAAGCCATAAATATAAGTGCACTTGGGCATGCTCTGTAAAAGGCATTGGTAAAGGAGGGTTCCATGGCTCCTGCCCAAAAGATGTGTGGGAGGATCCACCAACCTATCAAACACTTGAAGAGGCCCCTTCTCTAGCAACACATAAGGGCTCATCATCTTCAACAACCCCTTTCCCTTTGAAAGGGACATATGACTCTTGCCTCACCATCTCACATGACGCAATCAATGTTTGTTGAACTTGAGCCACCGCTTCTTCTTTGTTGCTGAGCTCATCACTGAAATGGGCAGGCTGATCGGTGGCAAGGGAGCACTCGACTGCAAAATGAAATGCCTCATCTTCTCCCATGCACTTCTCTACGGTCCCATGGGTAGATTCAGATGTCATGAAGGGTAGACTCCTTCCTGTGGTCGCCAACTCCTCCCTAATATTTTCAATGAAACTAGGAAGAGAGTTGCGAGTCATTGAGGAAATGTCCTAGTCGACAGGGATATATGCTTGAAGCTCCCTTGTGATGCCAGTCACCTTTTTTAAGACATAATCTAGAAAGTGACCCTTCAAGTCATATCCGTTCATGGAGATGACCAATTTGTGCACAGTTCCCCCATGCTACCACAAGGTCTCCAACTCTCTCCAGATTACACTGAAAACTCTGAATAATTTCTGATGGGAGACATATCGTTGGATACTCGATGGCCCCCATGGTCTTCTGGACGCTTCAAATCTGATAGGAGTGCATCTTGATCTACTGGGCTTTCTAGTTTAACCCTTCTTTCGGTAGAAATGTGAAAGGGACGGTTGAAAGGCTGCACTACGCCTTGTTCTTGCATCATTGGCAATATGTCGGTTAATTGTCTCCACTCCTTGGGAGTCTTTCCTCCTGATACAAACTATTTAACAAAGGGGATTTCGTGTTGTTCCGCTCCCGCTTCTATATGTCGGGGCTCTTCAAAAGGATAATCCCCGATATCCTCAAAATCATTCTCATGAATAGGAGGTATTCGTTTAAGCTCTCTTACCCTTGTAGGGGATGGGATTTGTTGAGGCTTCTTCCCACGTGACTTACTCCTTGCCCCTTTTTTTCTCTTTGGTTTATTTGGTTGTTCTTCTTCCCTTTAGTGGCTAAGGGAGATGGCGGGATTGACTCAATGTCTTCTTGATGGCCCCATGGCCATTTATTGGATCTTTTAGGCCATTGAATGATCGATGTCTTCTTGGCTAAAGTCTTATTCTGAGATTTGTAAGCCATCATTACGGCACCTTGTCCATCATAAAAAATAACATGGGAGTTGTCCCCGTCCTCGTTGTATCTTACAACTGAAAAGAATGAATTATACCACCACTTGGCATAATGGTAATCAAATTGAAGGTTGTCTTGCTCAGCCATTTCTTCAGGTATAACCGCCAGGCCACCCATGCTTGACCTCATAAAGTACAGATAGGCCTCTTAAATCCTCTCTATGCTGGTTGCTTTACCCACTATTTTTATGCGGGTAGGAAGAAAGACAAATCCTTGGAAACAGGAGAACTTGTGAGAGAACCTATGAGGCTTGTAGGCCTCAACATGAAAATAGTAGTATCTCCTCCATGCTAGTTCACCACTCCTAAGAGAGCAGAAGTATGCCCAAGCTTTCTTTGATAACGACCCATCATCTATTAGGATCTTCTTGCCAAATAAGTGATCTGGGATGAGGACAAGCTTCTGAGTGAAACAAAATAAGGTAGCAGGGCATAAAACCATCTCTGCTCATTGATTCTTTAGGGTGTTAATGTATGCGATGCTGCAGAGATTCTTCTCTCCTCTCTGGTCAATGGAAGGGAAGTAGAGCCCCAACCATGCATATAAGTATTGAAGGGGAAGATACACCAACTTCTCCCCAATCTAGCTCTCCTAGAGACTTGCTTCCACAATGTCTCACAGGCTACTACATAAGCAGTAAAGACTAGGGACTGCCAGGTTCATGCGAATCCCATCAGTAAGATTAACAGTAGCAATGAATACACCAGGACATATACGCTCACCCATGCTGCTCAGGAGAGCCCACCCGCTTAAAAAAGCTACATTTACCCTAGCTAGGAATGCAGGCCCATCAAGATCGACGCTTCATTGGATATTGTTCTTTGTCCATGATAAAGGTTTGCCCCTAGTAGTCATGCTAGAAGGACCCTGGCAAATGTGGCCAAGCTAGCTCCCATACGAAACACTCATGTCATTAAACTTAGAAAATATTTAGAACAGTCTCCGACATGTGGTGGAGAGTGTCTCAAAGTGTGCATTAAAGGGGATATACTCCTTCATCAGTCTCCCCTCAAAAGGTAAATGGCTTATGCCAATGAACTCCCATAGTGAGATACGCAACTCACCATACTGGCATAAAAAAGTGTTGGTGTTGGGACACCATCTGGAAATTACTTCTGCCACCATTGTGTGATGTTTATTAAAGTTACCAACTGAACCATGCAGTGCCACAGCCATCCCCACGGCATTTATATCTGTGCGATAGTAGTCAAAATAATGCTTAATGAGGGCTTCCCATCTGCTACCTCTAATTGAAAAAGAAGAAGATCCTCTATAGAGTTGGCTAACCCATTCTGCTTCTCCCAAGAAATTTTTTTGAATTAAACTTTTGAAATCACTAGTGGTCAAGTCTTTGAGAGTCTCCCCTTCCTTAATAGAGGGATGTAGTGTGTTGTGGACTGAGTTGTCTCGGCCAGCCCGATTGTCTAGGCAGCACCAACCCTTACAAGCATGTCTAATATAGTTAAGAGAACTTGGTGCATGATACGTTATTGGGTCACCATTCATGAGTCTGATGAATTGGAGAAAGAAAGCTTTCATGACACTCATGGTCGTATAAAAGTCAACTCATGGGAGCCATTACTCTATAAAGAAAGGAAAACTAAAATCATAAATTAAACAAAAAATGTACAAATATTAGCGCAAATGGACACCTTCGTGTGAGAATGAGACATAGGATTCACATTCGCGCACATTCATGTGAAAGTCAAATTTTGTGGCACGCTTCCTGATTATGAGAGAATGAGAAGGTAATAATACATTCACACCTAACATCTTGATGAACAAGGAGAGCACGAATAAGAGGCACCTCAACCCGGGAGTGAACACAGGGAGACTATTTCGCGACCACTCAAGCCAGCCTAAAGGTAGTGAATGGTTGTTGGAAACCCCAGTCATCGCCTGAGAAGAAGACCGGAGTTTCTATAGGGTTTTCAAAGTATAAAACTCAAGAGTCTTCACAAAACGCATTAAAATTGTGCAAAGACTCTTGTTTTAACAATACAAGGCTTTTTAACCTATTGGATTTGAGGGTTAACACCATAAAATTCACCAAGATAAAAAAGGGGGGGAGAAGGGGTTTCTGATTCTTCAAATTCAAGAAGGTTCAAACAACTTCATGAATGAGGTTCAAACACCTTTAAAAAGGTATGGAAATGATAGTGAAAATGAGTAAAGATTAAAATAGGAGATTTTGTCACACACGAGAAGAGTTGGGTTCTCTGTAATGGAATTCTCGTTCAAACAAAAGATTCAAATGAACCAGGGAAGAAGAAGATCAAACCCTTTATACCCATGGGGGTAATTTGGCTAGACCATGAAGAATTTGAAAGAACATGCCTGTTGACAAGGGCAAGTGGTCCTTTCAATCGCCAGCTATGAGGGGAAGGTAATCGAAGAGACATGTGCCATCAGTTATCATTACTCCTTGAAGAACGCATCTCCAAATGAGAGTGTGCAAATGAGAAAATAAAACTTCATTCACCCACATGTTGAGGAGCGAGTAATGATTTTAGCCTTCATTCACCATGATGTTCATAGCGAATGATAAAAATAATTATCGTTTGTCACCGCTAAGATTAAAAAAATTTCCAAGGTAGCAAAGAACAAGGTGGCCTGGAGTCTTGTTTACTCTTGGCAATGTATCTGATCTCTGAGAGGCTAAAGTTGGTTTATCTTCATGGCTTTGCGTCTATGAAAATAATCAGACTTAGACTTTATAAGCGTGGATTCTTTAAAGTATACGACGTCAACAGACGACCACCATTGCTTAGCTTAGAAAGGTCTAGCAACACTAATGTTTGTTTAAATAGAGCAAGAAAATTTGGATGAAGTATGAAGTTTTGAGTATTCAATTAAAAAAGCACAAAGAATTTGGAGACACAAAAGAAAGATAGTTCATTGGTAAGATTAAAAAAACAAAAAAAAGGAGAGGTTACATGGTCATTCATATAAAAGAGAGAGTAGAAGAAAATAAACATCTTTCACAGTAAATCAAATGAAAGCCTTAAGCTCGTCTCAGAGTTCTTGAGAGAGAGGATCTTGTTGTTGAAGGATGGCATCAACATCAGCTTGCCTAACCACCTCTTTAGGGTGGGTTTCATCACTACCACTATCTTGCCTTGTAGCCAAGGTAGCTCTGGCCCGAGCGATCAATTATTCTTTATGCTCAGTAGCACCTTCTCTATCATCTAAAATTCTATCCTAGATGGGTGGTGAATAGGATTGAATGCACTCTTTTTGATTAACTTAGTTTTCCTTAATTTATTTGTTCAATTATGTTATTTAATCTATCAGTTAATGTGTGAGAGTCAAGTGATTGAATTATCCTTTGTGACTGGGCTTATTAATACTTAGTTCAATAGCACACAAGGATGACTACATGTATAACTACTGTAATGAACACAAAGTAAAGATATCACACACAACCACAAGACAAGTATTTATAGTGGTTCGGCACTCAGGCCTACGTCCACTCCT
>JAOXJP010226384.1:0-11501 GCA_025762735.1 Platanus orientalis | reverse complement strand
TGTCTAACATGAATTAGGGTTTCTTTTCCTCTATTTAAAGCATTGTAGCCTTCAAGGCAATTCAGTTTTTCATTAATAAAAAGTTTTAGTACGAGTTTTCTCTTCTTTGGTGAAGTTTAGGGTTTTTCCCAAACAAAGAAGGCGACGTGTTCTTCTCCTTGCTATTCCGCTGCATCAATATGGCTTAAGACAAATGCCATATGCTTGGTACTCGAAATTTTCAAAATTCTTGCTTTCACAATAAAATTTCACATGTGTCTCGCAGATTCCTCCTTATTTGTTTGGCATCATTCCCAATCAATTAAAATTCTATTGCTCTATGTAGATGATATACTCATCACTGGAAGTGATTTGGTAGTTGTAATAAATCTGCTTTAAAAGCTTCATCAGCAGTTTGACATGTGTCATTTAGGTGAACTTAACCATTTCTTTGGTATCGAATTTACTAGAACTACAAAAGGATTAATTCTATCTCAAACCACCTACACTAGCAAACTTCTTCAAAATGAATGGATGACAAATTGTAAACCGTGCCCCACACCAATGTTTGTGAAAGCTAGAACGTCTCTTAATGATCTAAGTTATTTTAATCCTACTTACTACAGTAAGCTGGTGGAAGCTTTACAATATTTGAATATAAGCCACTTAGATATCGCCTTCGCTGTCAACAATGTGTGTCAGTTCATGCACATGCCTCGAAATTCAAATTTTATGGTTGTTAAGAGGATACTCCGATATCTCAGTGGTAATATAGATTTTTCACTCTATTATACTCTTGATCCAATGCATTTAACAGTGTTTGCCGATGCTGATTAGGAAGGTGACTTTACTGCTAAAAAATTAGTAAGTGGGTATTGTGTGTATTTGGATGGGAACCCGATCATGTGGTTAGTGAAAAAGCTACCCACAATCTTGTGCTCTTCCACTGAGGAAAAATATCGCTGCCTAGCCTTCTCCGCTATTGAATTATGCTGGCTTACAATCCTACTACAAGAGCTTTGTATTCCTCTATAGACAACTCTTATCACTTGGTGTGATAATGCTTCTGCCATTTCTTTGGCATCCAATCCAGTTCTACATGCATGTACCAAACACACAGAATTGAATTATCACTTCATAAGGGAGAAAGTGTTGCAAAACGTTTTACAGGTTAGCTATGTTTCAACAGATGATCAAACCACATATATTTTTACTAAATCATTACCACTTTACAAGTTCCACAAATTCAGATCCAAGCTATGTGTCTCTCCAACACTTCTCTTGTGGGGGGGATATTAGCACAGAAGATCAAGGCCGTTAGTTAATTAGTTATAATCAATAATGATGTAATATTAGATAACAAAGTACAACTATAACTAACAGAAGTGGCCACAGTGTAAACTAATAAAAGTGGAGAGGCGATGTAAACAATGTTGAGTTTTCTATATATATTGGAATCGGGTACTTAGAGTTGGTAACCGAGATATTACAAAATTTCTTCTGCAAGTTTCTTCTCTTTTGTCTCCTTTCTCTCTCTCTCTTCTTTAGTAAACTCTATAATGGTGAATGTTCTTAATTCAATCACCTGATGCCAACAAAATTTTTTGAGAAAAGAATGATAGCAAATGTATCCATATTTATATGTACAACAAAACTTAAAACAGAGGGTAGGGAAAAAGGGATCAACAAAAAATAACTATATATAGTTAAATGCAACAGTGGTGTCTTTGGTTAGAGCTCACCTGTATATCTCTGATGAAAATCAAATGAGGTGATTTTAGTGGTGTCTTTAAACAATGCAGCCAGTCATAAGGAAGAGATGGAATGTGTAGGGAGAAATAGTTTGGGTTAGGTAAAACTAGAGGGTTTCCCTTTATTCCTCAAATCTTATTTTTTTTCCTTCCTCCTATCCTTACAGGCTTAGGCAATCCTTGAGCTTGATGTCAATGCCGAAACCAATGGTCGCAAATGACTGTTCAAGTTTCAGCAAAATTGTCAGCAACATTATGATAAAGCAAACACCATTAAATTTTAATACATCTTTTAGGGTTGAGATAAAACCTGTTTTTTTTTCTCTTTTTTTTCTTCTCTCTCAAGAAGAAATACATTCAATTTTCAAATAACTGTGCTAGAATTTACATATAAAGGGTTTACTTCAATTAAAAATATACAATTCAGGAAACTATGAACAGGCAAAGGAAAATCCCTAGACTTACAGAGGATCAGACTGCAGTACGCAATCCAAGCAGAGCATTGGCTAATCTTGGACACCACAGATCAGCATGCCTTGCAAGCGCATGTCGCACTGCATCATTAATATGATAATAAACTGAAAAAAATTATAATAGAGCGAGAATTCAAATCAAAACCCTAAACCGACAATCCTTACTACCAAAAAAAACGTACAAGAGATCGAACCCTAGCACAAGAGAGAGAGAATGATACCAAGTCATCACTAAAAAGATCAACAAAGTAGGTGGGAAGAAAAAAGAAGGGCGGGAATGGTAAATAAGGTCTAGGTGTTAGATGGCATTTTGAAAGCGCCGTCTATAACACAACAGAGAGAGAATGATACCAAGTTGTCACTAAAAGGATCTATAGATTAGGTGGGAAGAAAAAAGAAGGGCAGGAATGGTAAAAAAGTTATAGGTATTAGACGGCATTTTGAAAGCGCCATCTATAGCACATATGCAGTGGATTATAGACGGCATTTTCAAAACGCCATATATAGCCTATTAGACGTCATTTTAAAAACATTGTCTATAACATATATGTGGTGGAATATAGACCGCATTTTCAAAATACCGTCTATGTTGCTTTTACGGAAGAATTTAAGACAATGTTTTCCAAACACTATATAAACATCTATATGTATCATTTTTTTCAAACGTTGTTTATATTTATGTCATTTACCCCAATTAACAGCATTTAGGAAAACGATGTATAATATTGCACCTTTTACAGCATTTTTACAAAAACGCTACCTAAAGTACGTTGTTAAAACCAGTTTTATTATAGTGCAAGATAAAAAAGGATAAATAATGTGGGAAAGTGTCTTGAATTAGAACTGTTTCAGCTATGTACAATACATAATAACCAAGAGCGTCATTTTGGAAAAGGGTTTTCTTAGTTGTGTGAGTTGCTTTATAAAGAGATGTTTGTGGGTTTTGTGCTGCTATGAAAGAAGCAAAATACTTTGGTTGTGGGAGGTAAGAACATATGTGAAGAATTCTTTGGGTTTTTTTTTTTAGGATTTTGCCTTTGATTTTGAAAACTCACTATTACGCATTTTGTAATCTCTTTGTTCTCCATTTTAGTGAAAGTTATTGATCGTCTTCACCCATGGATTTAGGCAATCTTGCCGAACTATGTTAAATATTGTGTTGTGCAATTGTTGTTTGTTGTTTATTGTTTTTCACATTATTTCATACGCATCACATACTTGAATTTGATCAATGTTTTGTTCCATTATGTTATTTTGTTACAATAAATTGGTAGTAGAGTTTAAGGTTGTTGCAGGTTAGTGTTAAAGATTGCATCATTTCAGAGTGCAACGCCCTTTTATGTTAGCAGCCACTACTTATCTTTGATTGCTGTTGTGAGTTAAGGATTCATTCCTTTTTAGGAATTTTGCAATGACATCTACAAAGTTGAGAAGTTTGATGGAAAGAACCTTCATGTGTTGCTCGGGAACACCGTTCAAGGTAGAGCATTTTTGTCTTCTACACCATACACAGGTATACTCTATACACAATCTAGAATATGCGAATATATCACATTTGTGTAAGACATTTGGAAGATTTGAGATAGTGGGGAAGGAATAGCTTCCTATAGCAATGTTAGAAGATGACAGAGAGGAACTTGACATTAAGGCACTCAACATAATTCAGTTATGCTTGGCCGATAAAGTTGTAAGAAATTGTAGATGAGGTGTCTATGCCTAGACTATGGCTCAAGTTGGAGAGTCTGTACATGACCAAGTATCTTATGAATATGTTGTATTTGAAACAATGCCTCTATACATGAGGATGAAAGAAGGTATGTCTTTGAAAGATCATCTTAATGAATTCAGTAAAATTATTATGGATTTAAAAAATATTGATATTAAGATTGATGATGAAGATCACGATATCATTGTTTTGTTTTTTTCACCTATATCATATGAACACTTTGTCATGACCTTACTCTAAGGAAATGTTACCATCTCCATGGAAGATGTTAAGAAATTTTTGTATTCTAGAGAATTGAGGAAGAAAGTATTTGAAGAAGAGGTTGAGGGATAGGCGAAAGGTCTCTTTGTAAAAGGAAGAATAAAGGAAAAAGATCCTAGAAGTGATAAAGGTCAGTGTAATCTATTATTGTCATAAGTTAGGTTACTTGAGAAGAGTCAGGTTTGTGAATGTTGTGCTCATGGAAAGCAATATGGAAGTATTTCATTTGATGATTTTGTTTTGCTACTTTTAAGCAAATAAGATGTGGAAGACGAAGATTTGTGTGTTCCGTTGAAGGTGGAGTTGGAGTGTGGTACTTCTATTTTGTAAGAATTTAAGGATGTTGTAGACCCCATTTAGATTCCTGATGTTCAACAACGCGGAAGTGTGTCCGATTTAGACATTAGACTTCCAGCCAGAATCGATTTTGAAGACATGGTAGTGGATGCATTGAGTGCTGAGGAGTTAATAGATATGTCGATAAAGTTGGGTTTGGTGATTGAGTTTAGGGGTGGCTTGGACTTTATCAGTTTGAAAGAGAATTGATTGTGTACTCTTTGAAATTTGGTGAAGAAGATGATCAAGGAATTTCATTCAATTCAGTTTGGTAGAATTCAAGTCAAGGTGGGAATTTGTTGGAAAGGGTCTTGAATTAGACCCATTTTAGTCGTGCACAATACACAATAGCCAAGAACACTATTTTGGAAAGGACTTATTTGAGGGCTTTTAACCACTTTAGAAAGTAGGGTTTCATGGTTGTGTGAGTCACTCTATAAAGAGATGATTGTGGGTTTTGTGCAGCTACGGAAGAAGCAAGAAACTTTGGTTGTGAGAGGCAATAACATGTGTGTGAGAAGAGTTCTTTGGGTTTTTCCTTAGGATTTTGCCTTTGGTTTTGGGAAATCGCCATTATGCATTTTGTAATCTCTTGGTTCTACATTTTAGTGAAAGTTCTTGATCATCTTAGCCCATGGATGCAGGCAATCTTGCCAAACCATATTAAATATTGTGTTGTGTGATTGCTCTTTGTTGTTTATTTTTTTCTCGCATTGTTTCATATGCAACACATACTTGAATCTAATATGTATTTTGTTTTGCTATGCTGTTTTGTCACAACAGATCATTTAAATTCCAAAAAGAATTGTTTAGTTTATTGGTTTATATATAAAATACATTCTTACAATTAATTGTACATAAAAATTTCTTTAAAAAACTAGTTAGTAAATATTAGGGAATATTCCTTGTAAACCATAAAAATAACTTGATTCCTCAATATATAACTTTTATAAGTAGTAATTTGTAGGGTTCTATTGTATGTACCAATTGGTATAATATGTGAATTATTGAAGCCTATCTTAGAAGTTTCCTCTTTGGTGATCTGAAATTAAACATTGGTTGTAGTTTTCCAACAAAAAAAAATCTTGATTTAGATATTGCAATGGTTATTGGACGGATGCCAATTATATTTCATTTTCTAAGGGTAAAAATATTCACTTTAGTAAGTTATATCTCTTATGTGTATGGGATTTGGCACGTTGTACATTGTATCATCATTAATCATTGTCATTTTCTAATTTTATGTACAAAATGGATCGATTCATGGAAAAAGAAAGGAGGTTGCATGGACTTAAAAGTATGCTGTATGGGAAAGATAAGAAGGTGACAAGGGAGGGAATAGCGTAGTAAAGATGATGGGTTCCCATGAGGGTCCGATAGGTTTTTAAAGAGTTTGACCCAGGATTATGAGTAATTGGAATTTGGAAGTGAGATGGAAGAAGAGTGTAGTAGAGTGACATGTGACATCCAAGTGTGCAAGTGGATCTATAGTACAAAATGATCAAGAAGAACACTTCCAAAAAATTTACATTTATAACCTAAGTACATCACTTAAAATAAAAAGAAAGCAACATAAAGAAACTAAAATTCTAGAAAATACAACAATTATTTTCCATGTATATAAGTTGCAGGGTCGGACACTTAGAGAGGGCTGAGAAATCAGCCATATCGTTTTGCTGCCAATGAATTTTATGCTCCACATTATTCAGATTACTCAATAAATATATGCTTATCATCACTACTTCACTTAGTCGAGAAATCGCCAGTAATCCAATTCTAAATAGAGATGCTGTTAGGAACTCCCATTCCAGTCAACCCAGGTTCTGAGAAGGGCTTTAAGAGCTCATAAGGTACAATGCCAGCTCCAGTTCTGTTCTTCAGACTCGTATCTGTGTTCCTTGCATCAATAATTCCTTGGATCTCATTCAACCTTTCATTAAATCGCTCAAATGCAGCCATTATAGCTGGATCCTCTGCCCATGAAGAAGACAATTTCTTATCCCCAAGATACTCCTCGTCAAGCGAGTGGGTTGACAGCACATCTAAGACAGTCATTACTGTTGTTGCCTGGGTCGGTGTAGGGAAGGACTGCAAGAGTGCAGATTCGGGCTTCTCCAAGAATTTCTTGAGGTCTTCTCCTGTAGGGTCCTCAGTAGGCATGTTTGTCCGGGCAATTGATGGCCGGTTTGGAAAGTAACCTCCATACGCATACTGACCAAAGTTGGTGGCAGCATGGTGGCTGGAGGCAACCCAAATCATTGTCGTTAATACTTGTGTAAGATCATCCGGAGTTTTGAGGACTGGCCACCATGGTTCATCCTTCTTGTCTCCGTGGCCTTTGGTTCTGACTTCAGTCCACCATGCCTGGAGCTCTTGATCAGATTCAACAAGGATGGGATCTGAGTAATAGTGGTTGACATAGTCTCTAACCCATTGTTTTGTGGCTGTCCATACGAGGAGACCGTCATCTGCAAAAGGGTAGTCCTTGATGATCATCTTTACGCCATGCTCAGCTGCTGGATCCTCAACGGCCATTCCCCTGGCAGTCAGTGAAATTTGACAGTAATTAGAACCATTGAATAAACAAGCTGCTGATTACATCCACCAAAGCCAACAATCAAACTTAATGGTTGGCTATAATGTTTAATATGATCAATGTTAACTTCTTGGCCAACTTGTAAAATATTGGCGTGGTACCATCTATATTCTGGGTTTTAAGAGGGGTTAGAACTATTATACTTGATATATTTGAACACTCCCCTTCAGAATCGACACTCCTCGCCAATGAATGCAGGGGAGCTAGGGGTGAGTCCACAAAATGTGCATACATGTGCACAGACAGACGAAGAGAATAATTGTTCACGGGGAGATTTGAACTCAAGACCTAAAACATGCTCTGATACCATCTTAAATATAGCAATTAACTATCTCAGAGAGGTTAGAGTTAGTATACTTAATATAGTTCAACGAATATGACTTCTTAGTAACAATAAACATTTTTCTTAATTGGATCGATCACTGCTGTAGCAATCCAATGCATTAGTTTCCTTGAATACAAAGTTTCAACATATATTTGGTTTACCTCCTAATTAGGTCTGCCGGCAAAGCCTCCATGTCAAACCGCCAGGATTGGTCGTAAGCAACAGAACTAATCTCCATTGAATACTTGCGTGGGGAGAAAGAGTCCTCAATTATTCCACCTGCATTGATGAGGGCCGACCGAGCAAGGGCATTGATCTTCATTGTGTATCGAAAATGAGGGTGCAGCAGTCTATAGATCGGGTGCATCACGCTTAGTTGTCGATTTGCCGCAATTATGTAGGGTTCCATACAACAATGAGTCCTTAGCCTACATACAAGACACAGGGAAAGATAAAATTTTACTTTTTATTACTCTTATGATTGGTTGCTACAAGGTTGGGCCAACCTTTTCTAAAGGGTAAGCCCATTTTAAGTATTGAAGATTCTTACCAGTGGGTGATAAGCTCGTGATAGCCTGAATCATGAGCCAACACATGAGCTTTGGCTAGTCTCCATAACCAATTATCGGTGGCATTAGAACTAGGCGTGAACACTTGCTTCCACTGTTGCTTGTCATCTTTGGGTGGCCGAGTGAGCTCAATTGCCAACGGTCTCAATGTGTTCTCATGGGTGAGAAAGAATAGCGTGCGAGATCCGTACAGTGTAGTCCCTTCTATCTCTCTTACTTTGTTCACGTAAGGTAAGAACAAATCATGATAATCTAACATGAACAATTTCTTCTTTTTTATGGCCTGCAAGCACAAATTACAAAATTGAAATTAAAGCTAATCATCCTTTTGTTTTTTCCCCTCACTAGTTGTTTTTTTCTGGCATTTCTGTTACCTCATCAACAGTCATTGTGGTATTCATCTCTCGCTGGATAAGTTCTGTTGTAATCGCAGATTCCGGTGGGCCATAGATCTTGGGGTCTAGTTCACTCTTCAATGGCCATTCCTGCACAATTTAATATCACTCTATTAGGATGGAATTTGCTAGTTATATAAAGCTGCTAAGTCATTTATAATGTTCTTATTCCTCATGAAGAGGCTACGTAGATGCTGATGCACAAACTATGAAATGCTGACAGATAGGATTGAACTTGTGACCTCACTCCTGGAGAGGCAATGCCACAACTTGACAACCACCCAAGCAAGGTGACACTGGCTAGCGGGTCAGGCTAAGATTACAGTAGTATATGAGCTAAAAACTTTAGATAGGCTTCACAAAACTCTAAATAAGTCCCTTCATTCTATATCACTGTAATATGTTGTAAAATCTGTAAATATAGATACTCCTCACTAATTAAATGAAGTGAGATTTTCTCAAAACTATGTCTGTTATTTTAATAAATACATGCATGTCTATGTACACAATCATGCATCTACCTTATATAATTTTAATGTAGCTTCAATTAGGTGCGTGCAAAAATATGTAAATGAATGTATAAAATGCATCTATACATTACACGCTAATGTGTCATATGTAAATGATGATAAAATGCAGATGTGTTCATGTATCATACCGTGACCAGCTTAATGCTATAGGGGTTGAGACCAGCAAGCGTTTGGCGAGCAAACTCCTCATCCCTGAGCCAGGAAAATTTGTCTCCTGCAAACGAAACGATGGATGAGAATTGAGAGAGAGAGAGAGAGAGAGAGAGAGAGAGAGAGAGAGAGAGAGAGAGAGAGAGGGGTCTTACTATCTATCAATTCTGGGGTCTTAAATTGCAGAATTTCTGTAGTTTCTTCAATATGATCCACTACGCTTGAAATGACTGATTTCAAGAACCCTTGATCTTCAAGTTTTGGTAAGGTGATCCCATCATTGAATAGGGAGTCTATGGCCGTGAAGGAAGAGAATCCAATGTCAGTGTCTGTGAGGGCAGCCTTGATTTGAGGAAGTACAGCATCCAACCCTGCAGTCAGTGTCTCACAAGTGAATGACAGAGTCTTCACATCGGAAAATGCCTCGTCCCTTGGCACATATATGCTGCTACTCCTTTTTTCCGACAATGGATCTGCCACATTGTAAACACACACACAAGTATGCCAATTTAATCATCTGATTTCTAAACCATCTTCTCTATCATTTTCTATAGAGAATTCAAATTCCTTAAGACTTTCATATTAATGTGTCTTAGTATCTAACTAAACTTGAAGAAAAGACCCAAAAAAATCAATGCTCAGCAGAAATGGTGGGGGTACCTTTTTCGCTTGGACCACGCCCTGTTCTGCAACGCCTAGGGTAAGGGTGCTTCTCACCACCAAGGACCGGTCGTGCCAAGTCAACACTCTCGTCTGGATCTCCAATATCGTTGTACGTGTCATAGTCGTAGATCCTGTCGAAAGTCTGTCGTTCTCCCTCTCCATTGCCACGTAGGTTCTCAAGGTCTTTCTCTCTCAGGCTCTTCAGGCCACTTGGTGTCTGTGAAGGCAAGTATGACTGGTCCACACACAGAACACGCAGATGGGAAACTATCAGACAGTGCATTAAAACATGAAAATTTGATTTAACCTTAATTTCGGCCATTTCAAGTTACGGGCGAGTTTCATGGCTTGACTAGTAAACGGGGTTTAGAATAACGGTTATAACAGTCATAACTGTGTGAAGCCAAGTAGATCCAAACTTGTAAGCGGATTAGTGGTTTATTTTTTTATTTTTTGTACTAAGGGTTTGTGGATAGTTGTGACATGGTGATAGATAATACGAACTAGATTGACTTCAAAACTTAGTAAGCTGTTGTAATGAAAACATTGTTTTATACATACTGCATAGACTTAATATTTAAAATCCTTGGCATATCCTAAAGACTTAACTTTAGCAAAACTGCTTCTCAAAGATAAGTAACAGTTACCATTTGCATTAAACTTTCATATCATATATTCATAATTATTCTAAAACGCCAATTTAACTCTCTATTCTTGTTATGCGGAAACCTAGATCTATGATTGTATGCAACAAACAAGAAAAGAGAAAAATAAAGCAGAAAGCAATCACATCACAAGAGCAAGATGATTTACGTGGTTTGACTTTGAAGTCTACGTCTATGAGCGAAAACGGAGAAGAGCTTTCACTATGATCGAAGAATAAATATTACAAAGAACAGTGCGATGGCACAAAAATCGAGAAAACCCTAAATATAAACCCCCAAAACCCTAATCTGTGCGGGTCAGATCCAGACCCCAAAGCGGATACAAAACGGGTCATATTCAGGTTTTTAAGATCATCATCCCGGGTTGTATCTCGGGTTGAATACAAAACATTAACCCAACAATTCTAAATGTAATTTACTATGTTACATCACATCAAGTTTGAGCGGTTTCTCTCGTATATCTCTATCTTCTTTGAATTAGTTTCTTATACTTGGAAGTTCTATGATTAAGTTGTTTACAATAATCTATTTACCAAAAAAAAAAAGTTGTTTATAATTATCTTAGTAGGTACATATTTTGTGCATCGATGATAAACATGAGAGTTGTTGTTGTTATTACTACTATACCTATTAAACAAGGTATGACTAGAAGTAATATTGAATATTCAGAGAGAGAGAAACCTTATTTGTAAAGAAGATCCTCTTGTCCGGGTTATCATCCTTGGCATGAACCCAAGAGTTCATGACTATGTTAACTGGACCGTTGGGAAATCCGTTGAGCACGATGTTCTCAAGGAACATTTCTTGTTGGTAGTCATTCTCCATAAGAACTGCACCGACATCACCGAAATCCTGAGGGACAACGAACTTGCCCTCAAACTTCAAATCAGTATCGTCTTTGCTCACGAAATGTGCATGCCCCTTGATCGTATTCTTCTCCAATCCCGTCTCTCCAAAATAAGAAAAGAAAAGAAGAAAAAAAGAAAAAAAGTCAGTAACTGTTAGTCAATTCCATAACATACTAGAAAGGGCTTGGGCCAATATCCTGCTCAATTTTTTTCCAACATATCAACCCTCGTAAC
>JAOXJP010226383.1:0-25450 GCA_025762735.1 Platanus orientalis | reverse complement strand
AAAAAAAAAAAAAAAAAAAAAAAAAAAGGTACTGCAAAATCTACATGAAAAAACAAAAACTATAAGTATAAGAAGGGGTAATTGGTTATGATTTCTCAAAACTCTAGTTTATTACATTGAATTGAGTTATTTTATGAAACATTTGCAATGTACTTCTTGATTCTAATTATTAGAATATAGAGAATTAACTGCATTTTTTTTAAGACTTAAAATAGCTGAAGTTATGAGTGAAAGACTGAAACTTAAAGCAGGGTGTATAATCATCACTGGCAAGGTTTGCAGGCATTATGTGTAGGATCATCAAAATAGGCATAGACAAAATGATTCACTTGTGAGCCTTGATGGTATACACTTATTGGTTACCCAAAAATAGTTTTGCCTGAATTTAAGAATTGTTCAGTTTTCTTCAGAAATGATGTGAACTTCTCTTGGAATGGATTCAGATCACATTAATTATGTTTTCTTATGAGAAGCATATCTATTAACCTACACAGTGTATGAAAGGTTGTTAAGGTGTTCAACAATGCAAGATATATGGCTTATGAGGACCTTGGATTTTGGGTTTTGTCTTTAAGAGCAAAGTGACTTGTTCTACTAGAGAAGAACAGTCCATGTTCTTAATAAGTTTTTTTATGATTTTAATTAAAATAGCTAAATTGTTTTTGATAGTTAACTTGTTTATAAACCTTTCCACCAAGGTGGGGAAGCAAAAGAATGATTGGCTCTTAAACTTTAATAAGGACCTTCCTTCTTCAATTACAAGCCTTAATTTTCTCCTAATTCTTTAGAATTCTGTTATTGGAAAGCATTAGATAACTTTGTCAGTAATTTTTGTAGTTGAATCGAAAATCAGAAAAATGAAGGAAACAAATAGTTATGTTTTTATACAAAAATCACTGAGCCAGTTGGAAATATCAAAAGTAAAAAAAAAAACCGAATTGGCAAACCAACCCATGCACTGCCTTGTTGGCTATATTTGGTTTTGATAGGCTTAAAAGTCTATACAATCACCCATTGCGAATCAACCACGTCGCAAACCAACTCAAGCTATGATCACACAGTTGCCAAGTGCGAGTCACCATTGGTCGGTATGCCTAACCGCCCGAACCCATCTGGTTCTTCTCGGGTTTAGGGTTTGCTAATCTCAACCGGCCTAAATTCGGGCCAAGTGCAGCCTAAAACTGGATTCAGGCCAACCTGACCCCGACTTTTCCCATTTGAATTCAGGTTGGGATTTTATGAGCTCTAGGCTGTTCTAGCCGAGAATTTGTTGAACTTGTCAGTCTGGCAATATTTCATGAGAATACAAGATATGAAGTTTGTTTAGCAATTACGGCCAACCTCGTGAGTGGAGACCATTCGCCTTTGCATGCCACGTCAATCTAAGCTCTTCTTTCACTAATCGACCGTTGAAACTCGAAAAGAACCCCCCTGCCTCATCATTGGGTGGATTGACTTAGGCCCCCCCCCAAAAAAAAATATAGATTCATAATTTTATTATTAAAGGAAGTTATGACTTTCTCTATATTGCTTATTTGTTTTTTGGGTCTCCCTATATTGCTTCTTTGAATGCATATTTTATTGATTAGAGCGTGGTCTTTGGATGTTTATTTTATTACTTAAGAGCAATTCTAAGGAGTGAGTGGAACGGCCTAACAGAATTCATGTAACCCACCCTAAGTAGTTGGAGTAAGGTTTTTGTTGAGCAATTTTAAGAAGTTTATTTTGGGTAGACATGTGACATCTAATTGAATTGTTGTTAGCTTGTTATAGAAACAAAGTTTCTATCAGTTTGTGTCATAAAAATATTTGATACCTTTGGAAAATTGGGTAGAAAGGGACTTCCTTCTTCATATGGGAAGTGCAATTTCTCAATATGGGGTTTTCTTCATTGTTTTTGTTGGGGGGAGAGGAATTCTGAGGTAGGTTTGTGTCCGCTCCCCTTAACTAACGCTAACCACTGAGCACTGACAGGGAGCGGACACATCAGCACCGAAAAGTGCCCCCTGACAGGGGGCAGTGATTAGCGTTAGGTAAGGGGAGTGTTCCCAATCTTCTTTGGGAATTCTTGATTTGTTTGACCCACCAACCCGGTTTAACCCACCTGGTTTTTCCTTGGATTTTGGTTCACGTTAACCATATCGGACAAGCAAACTGGGTCCGGTTCGGTTGGCATTTTCAACCAAAACAAGCCGGGCAATTTTACCCAAGAATCCAATCTATCACCATTTATTATAAAAATACCCAAATCCATCATAATTACGTTAAAAACAAATTTATCCAACTATGTACCACGTAAAATGAATATATCAAAATTTTAACTATTGAGTGAAAGCAATGCCACCCTTGTTTTCTGTATTTTTTATTTTATTTTATTTTATCTTTAAGGGGAATGTCAAAACAATACCTCTTATAAAATGGGGTAAACTTATTTTACAAGGCTTCTTAGATGTTCATTCCAGATCTTTCTATGCACATTCTCCTCCCTCTTGTCTCCATTGCAGGAGTCCACTGCATAGGACAACTAGTAAAGGGTTATGCCCAACCATGTCTCTTATGACCTGACCCTTGTCTTGTTGTATCCTAACATCTTAACTGTCATCTTGTAACCTAGTTTCCCTGTCTCCTAGCTAAGCTATATTCTCTTGACCCTTTAGCTCCAACACCTAATCTCGCCCAATACCCCTTAATTAAACTAGAGAAAACCAAACCCATCTCATCTTTCATTCACTAATATATATTAATTGACTTTGCATCTCCTTTTTCTTGCCAAATTTGGATAAAGAGCTTACATATATATTGTGATTAAAGAAGGCTTTATATCATCATGTAATCCTTTTCGTTAAACCTACTCTTCCTCCCCACTCCCTTATCATCATTAGTTTAATGAAGAGTTTAAATAAAGAAATCTAGGGATAATGGGCCTCATTTTCAATTGACATTGAGAAATGAGTTGAGGCCACTACTTCCCTTTGTGTAATGCTGTTTGTGGGGTCCTAAATAACATGATTCCTCAAGGTACTGTTCCCCAGCTTAGGTCAAATCCTTTGTATTCTCCCTTTCAAAGTTGCAATCTAATCAAGATTATGATCTGAGTTAGCGCCTTGGTTCATTCAATCATCTTCTGGAATCTAAAGATGATTAAAGAGCCACATGGGCATTTAAGTGCATGTGCGAGGGGATTATAGCACAAAATGCTGGCATTCGACACATTAAGGTGTACACAAACAATGGACATGTCTATGTGCATTTGCATGCACTTGACACCCGTAATTATATTTGTAGAGACAAATGAATGCAAATGTTTGATATCGGACAAAGATAGCTTGTGAAATGTGGGTCCTTACTTTGTGAAAAACGTACCAAAGTATGGCAGTTGGTCGGGTAAGGTCAAATCTGGGTTGTCTTGGAAACAGCCTGGAAACAGTACTCAAACTTGGCCCAAATTAAACCAAATTGGTGTTGGTCGGCCCCAACCCAGAATAGGAGGCCACTAGCCTCGTGTTTAAAAGGATAAAAAACAGGGCGATAAGACATAAGGAAAGAAAAAGAAAAAGAAAAAAGAACCAGGTGGGGTTGGAGTCTGGAGAGCCTAGCAATTCGGGTAAAGTACTGCTACCCTTAGGGATATGATTCTATAAGGTCTGCTTAAGCTAATAATGTATTAACTCTGCTAAAACAAGAAACAATGTGATAGCTTGGTGTCATTTGACTCATTACAGAATGTCCATGCCTTTTTTTCATAAACATGATGCACATGTTCAATGATATAAACCCTAGTAAACTAATTCCCTAATCATAGCCAAATGAGAACCAGCTCAGCAATTTTGTTGCCAAATTAGGCATCTTTCTAGTAGATTTTTTTTTTAATTTTAAATCTGGCAAATTTTGATCTCATGGCCCAAAAATTCACTCTGATCTGATATCCTAATCATCAAATCCAGTCTCATACCCTTAAGTTTACACAAAATAAACTAATGGCATATGATCCAACATGTGAATTCTTTTGGGCTGATAGTAAAGAGGATTATCTTTCTGGTTCATGTAGAATGCATGGGATGGAATTGATCACAGCTAGGAAATCTGCATTCATACATAATAATGACGACGGGTATTGAACTGTTTCTCTAACAAAACACAACAGCAAAATAAGGACTTGGGATCAGTCACTCTTGTTTAAATGCCTAGCTAGCAAGAATAAAGTGTTAAAGAAACAAAATGTATTAGCATGACCAAAATAACAAGAAACACATGGAACAAAGCAAATTATGCAAGTTCAGTTATTATAGATGGATAAACATGTTATCTCCTGAATGTTGCACACAACATTCCATGCAATAACTGTTGAGATGTACTTGGAAGAAGAAAGCAAACACAGCAGGGAACCTTGAATTCTGAACTCTGAAGAGTCATAGTTGCATGTTCTCCCAAGTTTTAAAAATTGTTTAGTTTCAATTTAAAGTTTCCCATCAAAGTCCAACCCCAACACTGTTTAACTCATATAAGTCTCTCTTGCTATTACATGTTTTCTACACTGCCTATAATTAGGTTGGCATTATTCCCATGGACCAGAGTGGACAAAAACAAAAACAAGAAATAAAACAGGACCAGAGTCTCTTTGTAGGTTGGGAGCATAGGGACAAGATCACTAATAGACAATTGGACCGGCCAACCTGGTTGGTTTTGTGCTGATCCAGCTGACTTGGGCAAGTACAACCCACTGACCTGGACAGGTTGACCCCACAACTATGGTGTTAAGCCAGCAACCAGGGCTTGGCAACTATGATGCTGCGCTTGATAATTTTGACAATAAAAAAGTTTTCCAAAGAATGATCTGTTCGCTGTTTGATTAACTCAACATAACATTATCCCAACTAGTTGGGTTGGCCAATCCTGTTTGATTACCATATTAAAAATTCTAAATGGCAATTGAATTTTTATTAAACCATATTAATCAATTTTGTTTTGATTGATTGAAGAAAGGATTAAAAGAATAGTCACTTTATGTTTCATCACTAGACATTACAGTAAGACAGAGCCCAAATGGGAGACAATAAAACCATAAAACGACTCTTTACATAAAAACCAAAAGAGTAATAATAGAATGTACTGTAATTTACCTGTACCTCTTTCTTACTTTACTCACTTCACAGACTTATACACACATAAACCAGTGCAATGGTATTTGGAATTCCTTGATTGTTTCAACATCAAACATTACTCCAGAGAAGTTCATACTTTTTAAAAATTTCTCTAGCTTTTGTGAAGCACAACTACAATATGAGCAATGCTTTAAGGATCATCATTCATCAGTAATACTACTAAAAGAGCTGGCATGAAAATCATCCATAACCAACATTATGCACATAAACAGAAAACAAAACACTATTCATAGTATAGAAGTGAAACAGAACAGTTTTCATAAATATAACAAGCAATTACTATTGCTTAATCAGAGAAGCACTTTCCCAAGTTAATGTGAGAACTACGTGCCTCAGGGAAAAAGGCATTTTGGGTGTGTAGTTTGTGATCATAATGGCTCCATTTGTAAAGTCATGTGTGGTCCGCTGGGATTATGCAATTCCACAAGGGCTGAATCTTTGAGTATGCTTTTTGGCCTAAGAGAATTGAAGAAAATGGGCATTTCAAAATGCATTATTGAAGGGGACTCGGCCGTTGTTATTGGTTGGGGCAGGGGAAGGAATGCAATGCATGGCGATTGTGGGGCCTGACGTATGAGATAAATGAGCTCCAAGCTGATCTTCAATGTTCTTTTGTTCACGTTCCTCGGGAACAAAATTCCTTGGCAGACAGCTTGGCATCTTAGGGTGTTGGGCAGTCCACTTTTTTCATTGGTTTTTTAGATCTTCCATTTTAACGTGTGGGATTTCCTTTGTATTTGTATCTTGTTGTTGCTTTATCTTTTTTTCTCAATAAAATCGTTTAATTATCGAAAAAAGAGAGTAGGAGACACTCAGTCTGGTTAAACCAGTGTGCATATACTTTCATAAAATTAGGGTAACAGAAATGAAAGTAAGTGACGAGGATAAACAGGAGAAAGATTCTCAGATTAGAATGCAATCCAATAGAAGGTGGAAATGCGTGAGAGTCTCAACTATCTTCGTTGATTAAGTTTCTCAATAAGATTTGGAAGCCTAAGAAAATGTCGAATGAATGGATGATAAGTACTTTAATGCCCATACAGAAAAACAAAATAGCTGTACAAATTTTCCCCAACTAGTAGGGAAATCAAACTTAAGAACCATCCAGTAATATTATGGAGAGAGCAATAATGAAAGAATTAAGACACACAAAGATACTAGAGAATTAATTTTAATTCATTCTAGCGAAGCTAACTATCAAGGCTATCTTCTTACTTGAAAAATTAATAGAGAATATTTGAGAGAGGAGGAATCTCTGTTTTGTTTTTATGTACTTAAAAAATAGCATATAATAGAGTTCCTAAGGAGTTAATTTGGCAGGTATTGGGAAATAAATGATTTCATAGTAGACATAGACATCATAAAAACAAACATATATTGGAAAAGAACTAGCAAGAGAACAATTGGTATTGAAATAAATAAAATTTCCAGTAGTTGTAGTTAGTTTAAACCGAGCAAAACTCCGAGTCTCTATCTTTTTGTTGGTTATGGATGAATCAATAGGCTATAGTCAAGAAGAGATCTCGGGGTGGAGGTTATTTGAAGATGATGGTGTTTATAGATGAGACAATATGGGGAAAATGAAGAACTAGAACTAGGGAGAGGTGCCCTAAAATTTAAAAACTGGAGCAAGACAGAGTATAATGAAGTGCAACCTTTTTCTTTTTTTCTTTCCTTTTTTCCTCCCGTTATTCAAATTGCAACTTTAGTAAGGACCAAAATTACCCAGATTGCTAGGTAAAGGGAAAAATATGAGCTGGTTTCAAGGGTAAGGTTTTGAAATTAGGTTCCTTTTGGCTCCATGTGTCAAGAACATAGAAACTTCAGAGGGTCGACCTTCTTATTAGTCCTAAAGGGGCTGCCCAAAGTGAGACACTCAAATATAGAAATAATAAGGGCTGCCCAATTGATTTTAAAATGTGAAAAAATGACTCAGAATTCCCAGGAAAAGAAAAAAGTTAGAAAAAACTTAGAATCTTAACAATAAAGAAGAATCAGATTGAGGCAAATGATTCCTTGGATTTAGAAACTTATAATATTTTGACTTCCACATTTTGTGCCAATTTCTAGGTTGAGAACCAAGCAATCAACTCCAAGAATGACTGACATTTTCCAAAAAAGGTCATCAAACTTCAGACATGTACAATGTAGTAAGTCTCATGTAGAACTGCAATAGCATAAAAACAACTTTGAGATTTGAACTATCAATCATCTAAATAAAATCAATGAATTGTGAGCCTTTCTCCTCTCTGGACCTTTGTTTTGGCTAATGATCTTAAAGATTTTATTTTATTTTCTCTTTCTTCTCTCCTTTGCTCTTCTTTCAGTCTACTTTTATTTTACTATAGTTTTTCTTTCTTGTTCATTATGGCTGTCTATCCATTTGAACAACTACAACATTGACTAATTTCTCACCCATCCTCTGCACAGGTTCATTTTCTAGTTAGTCCTACTACACTTAGGAACATTTTAACAACCTGATAACAAAGTCTTTACATAAATAGGAATTATTATAAACCAAATAAGAAGCCAATTACTGTTCATGTCACTTTAACACAATCACAGTAGTGAAAGTTATGGTATGTCTTGTTGATAGATATATTGAAGTCCTATTCAGATATTCATGACCAAGAGGTATTGGATTCTCTTTCGGATATATTGAAGAAGTCCTATTCACATAAATACTTCAACACCCACGCTTCCCATCACTTTTAGTGTAAAGTTTGTCCTAAGCATCTTGCTATACTCATCAAGGGTTCCCAAGGTGTTTACCATTGAAATCTAGGATCCTCATAACCTCACCATACAAGTTTTCTGTGCTCATTTTTTTCATTTTAGAACAACATTTCAGTTATCTTGCTCAGGTCTACGGCCACAAAACTCATTGTGTTTGTTATTATATTGGTATATAGGTCTTGTTTACAAGCCCTCAGGAGCATAATCAAGAATTTAGTTGAGCTTCACTTTGCATGTCCTTAATGTCATCAAGATCTATCTTTTCATCCACCAATATAGATTGATCAGCAAAGTGCTATTCCAAGACCAAGTTCTGTTTTTGGGTGTGAAGGTGGACATTGAGAAGGTGAAGATCATAGATGACCAGTAAGCCACTAAATCTATTGATGATGTTCGATATTTTCATAGTTTGACCACTTTTTATCATAATTTCATAAGAAACTTCAACATTATAATGGAACCAATACCTGATTGCATGAAGAGTGCAGGTTTCACATCGACCACAGCAACAGAGGAGAGCTTCCAGTTAGTGAAACGACTCATGACCAAAGCTCGTTTTGGCGCTTCCCAATTTCAACCAAGTCTTCGATGTGGAGTGTGATACCTATCACATTGGCATTGGAGCTATTCTCAACCAAGGGGGCATCCCATAGCCTTCTTTAATGAGAAGTTCAGAATTACTCCACATACGATCCTGGGTATAACGTGGTGATACAAGCAGTGTAACATTGGCGTCCATATCTGATATGTATGGAGTTTGCCATATTTTTTAACCATGATACTTCGTGTATCTTTAATCTCAAAATAATCTCGACACTCAGCATACTAAAACTAAATGGAGTTCACTCGTACAAGAGTACCACTTTCATACTCAAGCATAAGGTCGGGAATCAAAATTGCATTGCATATGTACTTGACCGTAGTATTACACTGGAATTTTCTATTTGTAAAACCATGCGGCACACTGACATCACCTTTGTAGCTTATTTCATTACAGTTATTTGTAGAAAATGAAAATAATTATAAAAAAAAACATGTAAAAAAATTTTAAAAATAGGAAAAAGGGTGTATAATTTGTTAGTTTTATACTTTTATGTATTATGTAATATGTAAACTACCAAAAATATGTATAATGTTATGTAAAGTATAAACAAATTTCTTTATGTAGGTGCATGGTTTTAAATTTGATTGATATTTACTAGTTTTTTCTTTTCTTATATTCTTTTACAAATTTGGAGAACAGCAATGGCTTCAGGTTCAAGTTAAAATAGGAAAGAAAAGCATCTTGATGTTGGTTGGTCACATTGTATCACATTGACCCCATACGAAAAATAAGTGAAGTGTAATTGGTGCAAAAAGATCATGTGGGACAAGGGGTAAGTAGAATCAGTAGATTCAAGCATCACCTTACTAACTCAAGGGGAGATGTTGAATCATGCTTGTAAATACCTAAGCAGTTGATGTTAGATATGTAGACACAAAAGAGGTTAAAAAAGAGAAGACTCTAAAGAAAAAAAAACGTAAAGAGTTATTGTAGGAATAGCTTAGGGGGCTTAATCGACATGATATTAAGGAGGAAGCCTATGACTTTGATGGTATAGATAGGTTAGAGAGAGAGAAAGATACGAGTTAATGATAGCAATGGAAGAGAGTAGAAAATCTGCACAAGCTGATGAGACGAGGAGGAGATTCTCTGTTTCTGGCCTTCCTCCTGGCATAGGAGGGGTGGGTTCACAATATTACCCTGGAGGGGGGGGGTCATCACAGTCTACTTTTACAAGAAGTGTGACCTATAGAGAGCCTATAGAGATAAAGATAGAGAAGACACTCTATTAAAAGGAAAAAACCATATCTAGATGGTGATCAGCCAATGAGGGATAGTATAGAAAACAGAGAGCAAAATATAAAAAAAAATTAAAGATTTGTTAAAGAAAAAGGGGAAGAGGAGGTAGGGTAGGGAGTATGTAAGTGGATGGTGTATTCTGGTATCCCATTCTTTGCAATAGAGAGCCCATACATTCAGACCATGTGTGATGCTAGTGCAGAGGCAGGGCTAGAAATACAAGGGTCCAACCCATATCAATTGATAAATATTTATCTTCCCACAGAAGTACATGACCTGAAGGATTATATTCAGGATTTAAAAATGCATTGGCCTAAATGTGGATGCACCATTATGTATAACGGACGGACTTCGAAGACAAAGAAGTCGTTGATTAATTTTATGATATATATTAATAAGAATACAATCTTTCATAAATCAATGGACACAACGGGCCATCATAAAACAAAGAAATACATATTCACGCTGATGGATAAAGTTGTGGATGAGGTAGGTGAAGAGAATGTTATCCAAGTTGTGACAGAAAATGAGGCAACATTTAAAGCTGCAAGGAATATGCTAGAGCAAAAAATGCAGCATTTGTATTGGACCCCTTTTGGCGCATATTGTATTTTTTTTTGGGATAATTAACAACTTTATTGAAAAAGAGGAAAACATAGTGATACAACAAGATTAGAACCGATAACTTAGTAAGGAATACATGTCCCCGAGTGCATAGATTGTTGGCCTACTCCCCAATTTGCTAAGTTATTTGCTACAAAATTTTGTTCACGCGGTACATGAAGGCAACCAATATCCAAAGCTAGCTCAGTGATTTCGCATATTAAGCTCCAAAGCTCCCACGAGTTGCATTCCTTCCCTTGACCCCAACTGATTACAACAACCGAGTCACCTTTGATAAGAGCCCCTAACATGCCCCATTCTTTTCAGCTCTCTTATCCCCATTAACATGCCCATTGTCTCGGCTCTAGTGGAATTGCAATGACCCAACAGCCCACATACAACCTTACAAATTCCCCCATTGTGGTCACGTATTACACATCCGAAACCAGCCGGCCCGGGATTACCTTTGGATGCACCATCAAAATTTAGCTTTTTACGCTTTGAGGAGGAGCCTTCCAACATGGAGAACGGCTAAACGTGGGTGGGGTTGATAAGCATGAAATTGCCGCCACCCAGTCCCTTGAGAAATCAGTTGGTATTAAGTCTTTGAATTTCATAGAAGCTTTCAACCGTCTACCCAACTCCCTAATAATGACATCAATCACCTCTTCACAATCTCTTGTATTGACCTCATATTAGAAGATATTGGGAAAGTGAACAATATTAGAGACACTAATGACAAAAGCAAAAATATAACTAGCCTCATTTATAACATTGCGTAAGCGGTAAATCATATGAGAGACAATTACACATAGGACCATGACTTATTGTGCCTAGGGATCACCTGGTTTGTCACGAAATACGTGGCTTTGGAGAACCTCCAGAGACATAAACATGCTCTCCAAAGATGTTTCACTAATGACATATTTCTAGGGTATATCGGAGGTAAAGATAGGAAGAAGTCGACTGCTGAAAAGTATGCAAATATGTACAGAATGCATTATTTTGGCATAAAGTCGATGAGGTATGTAGGGTCATGAAACCTCTTGTAAGGGTTTTAAAGATTGTGGATCAAGATAAGAAACCCACTATGCCTTACATCTAAGGCAATAGATAGGACAATAAGATCTATAAAGACCATATGTAATCATAAAACTTAAATCAAGATTATTGATGTAAGGTGGAAGAATCAACTCAACGGCGATTTACATACAATAAATGTGTTTAATTGTTTATAGTTGCTTGTTGTAGATAAATTGATATATATTTTTTTGATTACATGTCAACTAACTCTATAATCTTATTTGGCAGTATACTTCTTGAATTCGCAATTTCAGTATACTTACCCAGAAATGGGAATAAAGACATATAATTAAAGGAATGAATGTGATAATACAAAGACTTGAGAGGAATGAGGTTAAACAAGAAGTTGCAATGAGAGACGTAAGTAACTTGTTAGTTTTGATTGGCATAATGGCATGCATGTTCATAAGTTTATTCTCAACTTAAATCTAACATTTTAACATAGAAATTTAAATATTGTCTGAAGTTGAATAAATTTATGATAGAGAAAGGATTTAAGTTAAACCTTTCGAAGCTTGCTATGAAGAATTGCCAATTATGTACGTATACCAATAAATACGTAAGTTTTTATAATTAATTTTTGATTTTTGTATAAATTTGACGTGTTCAATCCTTTTTATTACAGATGAATGGTGGGACTTGTATGGGGAGAGTGCCCCTTGTCTTAAGGACATCGTCATCAAAGTACTTAGACAACATCTTCTTTTGGGTAGAGAAATTAGATCACATTCTCTCTAATATATTTAAGGCCTAAAAATATACTAAAGATGTCGAACCTACATAAATTGGTGTACATGCATTACAATATGCACTTAAAGGATCGAAATTTATTCGAGAGGCAACAAGATGCTGACTACTACAATCTCATCAACCTCAACTATATCTTTGAAGTTGATGATGTACTAAATAGTTGGGTCCATGAGGATGAACCGATATTTGATGGGTAAAGAACAAATTGGATTGATGGAGGATTACAGTAGGCAGTTACGGTTGCTAAGACTAAGGGTGGAGTTCATCATGATTTTGATGAGAGCTATAGGGAGATGCATGCATTCTTTTTAAATCCAGGACTAGATATTGGTGGTGCAGTGGATGCAAGTGATGATGTTGTGGTCTTGGTCTAGCCCCAAAAACATATAATGACAATGGAGAGTATGAGGTAGATGAGCAGAATTCTAATGATTCTGATGATGGAGATGATGAAGTAGCTAGTGCCACTGGCATGGATGAGGGCGAGGATGGAGGTAGAGTTGGCTCTTCTATCCCTTACGATTTCACAGGATATAACGATCAATAAATTGCCATGCAAGACACATCTCATGGTAATTGACCTATAGAGAGGTAGCGGGTCCAAGTCTAAGGTACTCGCACGTACCTAGCATTATGATAGACAGACACAGTATGGGGGGTATGATTATGGCCATGGGTATTACTCTGGGTATAGGATTGATGATCAATACTTTAGATCTATGGGCAACAAATGTCAACATATAAGACATCATCTTCTTTTAATGGAGTGCCATTACCAGTGTTTAGATCTTCTGAGAGTGATGCCATAACCTCATAGTCACATATAGATAACATAGTGCATGATCGACGTAAGCGTGAGAATTCTTATTTGACTTCATATGACATTAATACTTCACATAGACTCAAAACTCAATCGTACCCCTACCCTTAGCCCCTACCTTATGATCAGCTGATTCAGCCTCCATATGCATGGCAACAGATTTCACCATCCACATGTGAAGAGCCTCATCGCTAATAAATAGACTAAGTTAGAGACCTTATATTAACTTTAATTTTAATCACTATCAGAGTCTGAGTCAGCGCCAAAGGGAGACATATGAAGCTGAGCAATAGTACTTAATCCCCGACTACAACTGCCATAAGTTCCATTGATGTAAGATATCCAAAAGAATGGATTCCTACAATATGAGATTATATTGGGGTTTCAAGAATTAAAGAAAGAGTATCAAGAATTCAAGAGTGTAATTCTTGATTAAATAAATGAATAAAAAAGCATAAATTCAAGAAAGTAAATAATGAATCAAGAAATTAAAGAAATAATCAAGAAAAATAAGAGAAGATAATAAAAAAAGAGAATGAATACATGTTTTTTAGATTTTAAAATCAAGAAACCAATTAAGATTTGAATCAAGATTGTTTCTTTATGAATCTTGAAATCTTTATTTCAAGAATAATCCAAACAAGAACAAGATTTTTACAAAAATAATCAAGAAAGAAGAAAAAAAGAGAAAATAGAGAATAACAAATGAGATAGGGAAGAGAGAGAAAATAAGAGAGAGAGAGAGAGAAGATGAAGTCCAAACAGCACTCATGGCTTTAATCTCAAGCATAATTCATAATCACCTTCTCTTACAAGTCTGGCTGATTGGCCTATTTAAGGCTCCAAATAAAAAATAATCCTAACTAACTAAAATACACCTAAACTAATGGTTGTAAGGTCAACCCTCTTAATGCACCAAAAAGAAAACCAAAAACTCTTAAAATTAACAAATAACTCCTTCCCCAATTGGCATAAGCCTTATTACATAAATTCTCTTAATAAAACTTAAAAAAAATAATTAAAACTTAAAAAACATAAATAAAACTAATTCTAATTAGGTGGGCAACAAGCTTTCTTCTTGAAATTTTCCTTGAACCTTGGCTTTAGCTTCCAAAGAGGAGATGTCTTCTCAAGCCATTGAAGTGCTGCTACTTCAACTCCCCCCTTCTTAGAAAACTTAACCCCATTGAGTTGGGGTGGAGTTCCAAGAATTTTAGGACCATCATGTGGTGTCAGTTGCAATGGGAAATAGCCAACTTTCTTTGTCTTGACCAACATTGGATATGTCTTCTAGAGAGCGAACATAGGACACATAAGTCCTAAAATTCTTTTGGTTCCTCTTGCTCTAACTTCTTCTTCTTTCAATGCCTCGGCTTTCGAAATCATCTTAGGAGTTGGTTTATAAACTTCTTCTAAATCATTATTTTGTGTTGACTTCTTATCTGTAATTCCCACTAACTTACTAGAACATTAAAACTTGTGGTGCCCAAAGCCCTTGCAAGTAAAGCACTGGCCTGTCATAGGTCTGGAAGTAGATCTCTCAGATTCCCTAGATCTGGATGGTGAAAACTGGCGTGAGGATCTAGATCGTGGAGTAGTCTTGGTCTAATGTATAGACCTACTAGAAGATGAATAGCTAGCAGTGACTCCTTTAGAAGCACTCCCCACAATAGGGAATTTATAAGATAAGCCCTTCATGTTTTCACTGATCTTATATGCCACATGTATTACATCATCTAAAGTAGGGAAGTGAGTGAAGCTCAAACCCATAGAAAGCTGAGGATGCAATCTTTGCCGATACATGGCCACCAAAACTTCATTTGTCTATTTGAAACCAGCACGGGTCGCCAAGTGTTAGAACTACCTTGTGTACTTTTCCACACTTAAACACCCTTAATTGGTTCAATTGAAGATGAGTTTTCTGCTTGTAGTCTCATGGCTCAAATTGTTTCTTCATTGCTAGTTTCATCTCATCCCATGTAGTCAGATCTCCATAACCCATGGTGGAGTAACTCTGCTTATAGGATGCCTAGTAAATGCGTGTCATTCCTTTTAATTTAGCTTTTGTAAATTGACGGGTTTTGATTGTTAGGCACATCATACCATCTAAAGAACGTCTCGATGTTATGAAGCCAATCACGAAATTCATCGGGGTGCTGGTCACCTCCAAAATCATATATATCTAATGGTGCATGCTTCTCCAATTCATGATGGTTATGACCTTAGTGGTTCACAAATCGGAATTGAGGCTCTTACCTTGGTAGAATTATTTCATGTTGAAAATGGTGTGATGGTTCATTGTTTGGGGCACTAGTTTGTTGTCGTGGAGGAGGTACAGAGTCCCGTGATTCAACTGTTGGATCTGGGGCCTTATCAGACTCATCCTACATAATAGTTATGAGTTTCTCTATTTGTGCTTGCATGACAGTCATAGAGGTTTTTAACCTATCCATCCGAGCATTCACTGTGGTATTTAATTGAGCTAAGTCTCTCATGATAGCATCAATTTCTCTGATATGGACATCCACTGCTAAGGACAAAGCATTGTTGGTAACCATGGTGGATAAACTCATAAGAGAATTTTAAGGTTTGCTTAAGAATTTAAGGGCTATAGAAAACACTTTTCAAAAGACCCCAAAGATTTTAAGGTAGCCCTAAAATAATGGAAAGGATCCTTAAATAATTCTAGAAAGGTTTTAGGGTAAAAAAGACTTGAATCAACAAGAAGAAGAAGGGTTTTAGGGTCTCAAAATATTATCTCTTTTTGTTTCCAAATGGCCAAGGTTTGGCTTTGATACTAAATTTAATGTAAGATAACCAAAAGAATGGATTCCTACAATATAGGATTATAGTGGTACTTCAAGAATTAAAGAAAGAGTATAAAAAATTCAATTTAAACGAAATTAAAAAAACTACGAAGATTCAAGAAGACTAAAGAATGAATTCAAGAGTGTAATTCTTGATTAAAGAAATGAATAAAAGATAATAAATTCAACAAACTAAAAAAAGAATTAATAAAATTAAAGAAATAATCAACAAAAACAAGAGAATGACTATATGTTGTTTTTTAGATTTTAAACTCAAGAAACCAATTAAGATTTGAATCAAGATTGTTTCTTTATGAATCTTGAAATATTTAATTCAAGAAAACAATAAATAATCCAAACAAGAACAAGATTTTAGCAATAATAATCAAGAAAAAAAAAAGAGAGAAAAGACAGAATAACGAATAAAATGGGGAAGAGAGAGAAGAAGCACTTACGTGAGAGAGAAAAGGGAGAAGTCCAAGCACCACTCGTGGCTTTAATCTCAAGCTTTATTCATAATTACATTCTCTTACAAGTCTGACCAATTAGTTTATTTAAAGTCCCAAATAATAAAATAACCCTAACTAACTAAAATACCCCTAAACTAATGACTATACGGTTAGCCCTCTTAATGCACCAAAAAAAACTTTAAAAATTAACAACAAAAACTCTTAAAATTAACTAATAACTCCCTCCCCAATTGGCATAGGCCTTGTTACATAAATTCTCTCAATAAAACCCAAAAAACATAAATAAAACTAACTCTAATTAGGTGGGTAACAAGCTTTCTTCTTGAAATTCTCTTTTAACCTTGGGCGTTAGCTTCCAAAGAGGAGATTTCTTCTCAAGCCATTGAAGTGCTGCTATATCAAGCTACCATTGAGATTGGCCATTTTCAAATTTGAGGACGAATTTCTTCCCACCTCGGGAGAATGATGCAGCCCATGTTAAGAGACTTCTATATGTTCCACCTCACAAGAAGACTATATTCAAAAGCCCATGCAAGTTGGGGGTATTTTAGAGTTTTAGGCAAGTTGGGGGGTTATTTGTAATAAGGCCTAAAGGCCATGGGTAATTTAGGAGTTTTAATTTATGGGTTTTCTTTGTAATAAGACTTGATGCCTTTTTTTTTATTTTTTAAAAAAATTCTGGGGAAAAATATAGAGCTAGTCGACAACCAGCTTAAGAGTCTTTAATTTAGGAGTTATTTATAAGTTAGAGGAAAGATTTGGGGGGTCCACATTGAGCCATACGACAGCCTCATAGAAGAGTCCTAAAACTTATTCTAAGGTTGCCAAGTTTTAGAAAGGGGTATGGTATTGGAAGGGTCACGAGTTTAGTAATACTTGTAAGGGTATTTTTTTTTAGAATTTAGAAGTTTCCTATTTAAATGGGTTTTTCTAAAACCCACGTTTTTGTAATTATTTAAAGGGGGCTTTTGCCTCATGACGGGGACTGTGAATATGAAGAAATAAAATTGAGTTTTTTTAACCATTAGTCTCACGGTTGGTGTTGTGATTCTTCTAGGGGTTGGTGCCACTAGAAACCCCAATCAGTTGGTGCTGATTTGTAACCTTCTTCTTTCTTCTCCTTCTTGTTCTTCTCCTCTTTAATCCCTTCTTGTGTCTTGCCTTTCTATATCCCTGTCCACTATTGAAGATTATATCTACTGTGCTAAAGTTATGGAGTTTGGACTTTGGAAGAACAAAAAAGCTGCTAAGACTTAAGAACTGCAGCAGCCCCTGTATTGAACAAACCAAGTCCTCGACTGAGAAATTTCTGGGCTGTTTTCTCATCAAAATTTCCCCCTTCTAAAGCCTGCTTTCTGGAGTTCTTTTTGGAAGGTTTTAGGCATCCTTAAGTATTTAACTACCTAAACAGCTAAACTCCTCTTGATTCCTCCTCATGGTTGTTGATTTTCTGTCAACCCTAAGTTAGCCTTTTTTTTACTGTTAATGCTGGAATTCTGGAATAGCTTGGTAAATTCTACTTTTTATATACTTCTACATATCATATTGACCTGAAATTTTGTAGGTTTGTTTCTATATCAACCCTTTAGTGGTCTGTTGAATTTTGTTACATTCTGATTAGTCTAGTAGGGGTATTTTGGTAATTTGCCACATATTTTCCTGGTTTTCAGAATTCTGTTTCTGAGATTACCCTTGCGCTAAGGTGCTGTTTATATTTATTTTGGACCCACACCCGCAGGATTCAACAGCCCCATAGGCTGTCCTGCACCAGAATCACTCAACTAAATTGTAGGGTTGTCAATGAGCTGAGCTAGCTCGGTTCAGCTTGGGCTTGGCTTGTCGTTAGCTGAGCCTCCAAATTAGCTCATCTAACTAAGTGAGCCTGAGCTGAGCTGCACTAGACTCAGCTTGTTAAGAGTGTTATGTATGTATATAATATGGTTGTGACCAACACTGGTTGACCGATGTGTGGCCACACCACAGGTTCACACATGGTATGTATAGGGTTAAAACAGTCAAAAAAGGTGTTCAAATCGAAAAATAGGTGCCCAAAAAGAAGCACCCAAAATACAACATCAAACAGTGATTGATTTGGGAAATTTGAAAGGGGTCAAGATAGAATATTTCAGGTCAGATGTTAGGCTAGATTAGGGGAATTCAGCACAGATGTTTCAGGCCAGGAGTCCAGAGAGATTCCAGACTAGGAGACCATTACAAATAAGGTCTCAGGTGATACGATCGGAAGTGCTAGAAACATATGACTTACTGCTAACTGAAGCAGCAAATTAGTAATAGGCAAGATAGCAATAAAAGAAGAGGGTGATCTGGTTCAGGACTTTTTCAAATAGTGATTGGGCAATAAGGTAACCCAGGTTTTGTTCTGGATGGGAATCATAAAGTTAGAAGGGATCAAATCTGGGAATATTAAAGGGTTTGATCCAATGGAGACAGAGGCTGTCAACAAACAAAACATGGGGTTTATGAAAGTTGGAATTGAAGCAAGTTTGGTACAGGAAATAGCAGGGTTAAAGGTGCTGTATATATGATATCTGGGTGAAATCAGTGGAGAGTATGCGGTGGTATGGGTACCGCAGGTATGGTAGATGTTCATGGGGTTGAGTTCTGATGGTGGAAAGTAATGGAGATGGTGTTTAGGTCTAGGGAATTAAAGGAAGTGGGATTTCTGGTTTTAATGAATGATTTTTTTATGGAGAAATCTTAGTGAACAACAAAGAATCAAATAAAAGAAGAAGAAGAAGAAGAAGAAGAATAAGAAAGAAAAAGATAAGGGGCTTAAGTGAGAAATCACCAACTCACTTACCTTTGGTCTTCACCAACCAAAGCTCCAAGATCAGCCAAACATGGAAGAGAAGAGCTCATTCATATGAGCAAAACTTGGAGAATTTCATTCAATCTTGCATCCTTGAATACAATTGTGTATTCTCCCTTTTAAAACCCCAAATCCCAACAATGTAGAAACTCTCCTAAATAGAAACAAAGAATAGCTAAAATCGTGGACCTCTCCCCCCCTTTAACGACCACTTAAATCTTACTTAAGTGCCTTTGACAAAAAACCCCACAAACTTAAATGTAAATGACATTTATGTCTTAGACTTTAATAACTTATGATATATGAATTAAAACAGCACTTAAACCAAACAAATTGACTTTAATATAAAATAAAGACACCATGTGACTTTTAAAGCTTGTCCTCCATAGGTCCGTCACGTGTCTCCATGTGTGGGCCCACCAAGGGTCATGTGGGCCTCACTTGCTCTTCCATGTCCGTATTAAACCCCTCTTGTTCGAAAAAACTCGACCTCAAGTTTTGTAAAGGGAAAGAACCAACATTCTTGGAGAACTCAAACTAAGCAATCACGAACGATATCCTCATGTAATCGGATTATTATGTAACCCTGTCATCTTGTAAGCATTTGACATAAGAAAGACCTCATAGTATAACTCATATGTCCTTTGAGAAGTAGCTGAAAGCGCGAAAACCTCATAATACTCGTCCTGCTGAATATGAATTGACGTAACAATCCTATGAGTTATCACAGAGTTCGGAATTGGCATATCAGTGGAGATGACTTGAATCTCACTTGGAACTGAAACTGGAACTGGGACATTATCAAATGGTTGATCACAAAATGGGGCAGCAAAGTGGAACTCATTTGTTAACTCCACTAGCTCATCAAACTGATCATCACTAATCACATTAATCATCTCATTATTAGCCTGATTAGAATCTTGCACAACAAGAGCATCACTTTCATCTTTAGACTAGTCTTCCACAATAATTTCTTCATCTTTAGCCTTGTCTTCAATTTCCTGAATCTCAACCTCAGGCATCTCTGTCACACTTTTTATCCCTTTTGCATGTACTATAACTTTAGGTTTGGAATCAACCACCTTTGTATTCTTCTACTGAACATAAAGTTGGATCTTGTCAAGTGTGGCTTGTATTTTCTTCGTACTTTTCAAGAGTGCATCACATGTAGAAGAAAAACTTTCTACCCTTTTTTTAATATCATCAAGTTTTTTCTTATTTGACAAGTTTGGAATAAATGAGTCCACCTCAACAGGCTTGACCTGGAATTGATAACATGCACCCCACTCACAAATCCGAAGAATATTAGATGTCTTGTTAAGTTTGACCTTCCTCCCATCCAACCATGTGCTTCTTAGAATCACTGAATGATCCTCTAAAAGACTTTTGTTCAAGCAACAATCAACACCATTAATAAATTCTGTGAGCTCAAACTGAATAATAAAGTGATCATCTTTATAATAATAAAATGATCTTACTTCGCGATGTTGGAATGGTCTAGCAGCTAAAGTAGGAGATACATAGTTGTCTTTATACTGATCACTAAGTATGACCCTAATAAGCTTTCCATGTAGGAAAGTAAAAGGATGCTCAACTGTAAATCCCCTTGTCTTTACATTATCTTAGCAAAAGAGTAGCAACCACTAATGAAAATCCATCAAACACTAGTATCAGATAGTAATAAGCAAAAGAATATCTCACGCCACCTCTTTAAATCAATACCACTCATGCAAGAAGGCTAATAAGAATGTCACAGCTCTGAGATACTAATCCACAAACTAAATCAAGGTAGGCTGTCAAACTGTAGTACCTACATGGCTACATCAGCATGTAGTAGGGTGTATACCTTGATCCGAGGCTCTTATATTAACCCATTAGGCACTTGAATAGTCATCCTCCAAACAATGTAGTTCCTTCAATAATCAGCAAACAGCACATATAACAACCAAATCAGCCAGCACTCAGAAATTATGTCAAAACACTTTTTGAGCACACTAACTGGGAAACTAGTACATCAGCCAACAAAAGAGTGCCCAGCCTCTAAACATTGATTCCAATCCAGTAGCAGCAAGTAATGTTTATCAGTAACACTGGGGCAATGTTTATGTTCTGACACAGATCAAACAGCAGGTAATGAAGAATGATGTAACCAGAACAGCAGGCTGACGTCCTTAAATCAGTACTTGATTCCTCAATTCAGCAAATTATGAGGGTAGCAATCAGCATACCAAATCTTCAATAGCAAGGCACTTGATAATGGAGTCCAGTAGACCATCAGAGGATCAATGCATTCAGCCACAAAATCAGCAAGATAACGTATACTCCAAATGAATTAATCACACATTAGAATGCGTGTTAGATGATGTCATAGGTTTCGGAATATCCAAGGACCCCAACTAAGTGAGAACTAATTGGAACCTGGCTGCCTACAAACAAAACATGGGGTTTACTAAGGCTGGAATTGAAGCACGCTTGGTACAGGAAATAGCAGGTTTAAAGGTGCTGTATTAATGATTTCTGGGTGAAAACAATGGAGAGTATGGGGTGGTATGGGTACCATAGGTATGGTGGATGTTGATGGGGTTGAGTTCTGATGGAGGAAAGTAAAGGAGATGGTGTTCAGGTCTGGGGAATTAAAGGAAGTGGGATTTATAGGTTTTCTGGTTTTAACAAATGGGTTTTTTTAATGGAGAAATCACACGTTAGAATGTTTAACGAATGGGTTTTTTATGAAGAAGAAGAAGATAAGAGGCTTAAGTGAGAAATCACCAGCTCACTTACCTTTGGTCTTCACCAACCAAAGCTCCATGATAAGCCAAACCTGGAAGAGAAGAGCTCACACGTATGAGCAAAACTTGGAGACTTTCATTCAATCTTGCATCCTTGAGTATAATGGGGTATTCTATTCCCCCTTTTAAAACCCAAAATCCCAACAATATAGAAACTCTCCTAAATAGAAACAAAGAATAGCTAAAATCGTGGACCCCCCCCTGAACAACCACTTAAATCTTACTTATATACCTTTGACAAAAAACCCCACAAACTTAAACATAAATCACACTTATGTCCTAGACTCTAATAACATATAATATATGAACTAAAACAGAACTTAAACCAAACAAAATGACTCTAATATAAAATAAAGACACCATGTGACTTTCAAAGCTTGTTCTCCATAGGTCTGCCACGTGTCTCTATGTGTGGGCCCCACCAAGGGCCATGTGGAGCCCACATGCTCTTCCATGTCCGCATCATGAAGTCTTCACAGATGCAGATTATGCTGGTTCTATGTCTGAATGGAGGTCCCCGTCAGGCTATTGTACCTTTGTGGGAGGTAACCTTTGTTATATGGTAAAGCAAGAAGCAATCAATTATAGCAAGATTGAATGCAGAAGCTGGCTTATCGTTGGATTATACTTTTACATGTTTGTCACTATTCAAAGGGACCAAAAAATACAGCATCCCCAAGACTATACAGTATGATAGACAAAACAGCATAACTGGCTTCATGTATCATGGATACCTAACAACCAAAAATGCACTGTCTTTGAGCTGTTTGAGCTCCTTGGGAATAGAAGTCCTATAGTTGATAGCAGCTTTGGATCTTTCCTCCACATTTTTTTTGTTGGGGCCAGCTTGTCTTAAAACATGATATTGTTCCTTTACTTCTAATGATTCCAGCAGATCTCTAATTGAATCATTCCCAAAGAATCTACTCCCTTCGTTTTTGTTTTTTTGGTTTTTTGATTAATAATGAAAAAAAGTTACTGAAAAAATAGATAACAAGTACAAGATGTAAGGGCCAAGGTAGCAGCAAGTCAAAACCATAAAAGGGAAAAAAAGGAAGGAAAAAGTTCCACCAGTTACACTGGAATATAAGTCCCATAAAACCCATCTAGAAACACCATTCTTGGCGAGAACATTGGCTGATCTTGGCTTCCAAGTGAATGAGATGTTCATCTTGGAGGCCAAATAGTGAGATTCTCTGATGTGCTGGAAATATCTTTAAGGACTCTTGCCATGACCCTGAAGCCAACTGAACAGGATCACCCCATCCACCAATCTCAAAACCTAGAGAAAAAGAATCTTAGGTTAATGCGGGGATCTGTCTTATGATAGAATCATCGGTACCTCCTGGGCCTTAAGTGTAATCGGTTGCACTGGAGTGATATCAGAAGATTTCACACACGCAAACGGCCATGGATTTCCTGATGAGCAACTATCAAAATTGAGTTCCACTAAATTGGTGTTAGGACTCAGGAGGTGTCCTAGCTCGGAGATAGGGATGGCAATGAGTTAGGTTGGTTCTAGTTTTGGTTTACCCAATCTGGCCAGATTGAGTGAACCCAAACTAGATTTGATCTGACTAGGGAACAGGGTGGAGTAGGAGGAGCAGGGCAAAGGACTTATTAAAATTACAAGAAAATAGAAGAGAGGAATAGAGATATAGCTGTAAACATTGAAAACCCACCCTCTAGTAAAGGCCGTGTTTTGAAGCAACCTTAAACTGACCCGAACCTGACACAGGTCTACTGATGAAACCAACCCAACACGAAAACCTATTAGATATACCAAACTTTAATTTCCTATTTGATCCATCTGCTTGCCATATAGCTGTAAACATTGAAGAGCCTTTGTTTGAGGCCGTGTTTTGAAGCAACCCTAAACTGATGTGGCGATATATATATTATAATGTACACAAATACAAAAGACAATTCCCCCCAAAAGAATGATTATCAAACTCCATTCAAAGTAAACTTCAGATGTTTGTTAAGTCCCTCTTCCTCATCACTGCCAATGCACAAAAAAGCCCAAAATGAGTTGAATCCTTGGCTCTAGCTGTTGCTTTGTATACTTTTTTATTTGTTGAGAGATAAACGGGCAGACTTTATTGAAAAAAAGGAGAACACAAACAAAACAAAGCAGAAAGAAAACCATCACCAAGGAGGTGAGGGAAACAAAAAACAAGCAAGAAAAATGCCAGACAGAGTCCCACAACAACAAAAAACAAAAAGAACTACATATTGTCACCCCATAGGAGAAACCAATCATCATCCACAAACACGTCCCTGATAGAAATCCAATCAAACAACATCCGATAAATGAAAAGACAAATCTCCTTAAAACTTCGCATCTTGTCCTTGAAGATCTTGCAGTTCCTTTCCTTCCAAATTCCCCAACAAATAGCCCCAGAGAGGTCCGACTAAATGATTGAGGGTAAAACATCCAAGTTGTCAATCCACCAACCGGAGATTAACTCATCAAAATGGGAAGGCAAGGACTAAGAGATACCAAGCTGAGAGGAAAAAGCCCCAAACCATACAAGCAACAACGTAATGGATAAAAATGTGGTCCACTGATTCCTCTTCTGTTAGACAAAACACACATCTGTTAGCCAAATGCCACCTTATACTTTTCAAATGGTCAAGGGTGAGAATTTTATCTAGTACAACATTCTAAATGGAGAATGCAACTTTTGAAGGGATACCTGGGATCCAAATACTTTTATGAGGGAAGGGATTGGGGCTACTATCACCCAACTCCATATAAGAAGATTTAGAAGTAAATGAGCCTTTCTTTGAGATGGTCCCTCCGAGTAGGTTCAACTTCATCTCAATAAGATGGCTTAACAAACTACACAAATCACCAATCTCCTAATCATTCAAATTCTTACGAAGCCTCAAAGCCCAACAATTACTAGAGATGTTAAAACAATCCGCCACCGAAATCTTAGGATCGACCGTAAGAAAATACATGATCCTAAAGGACTCCATAAGAGGAGTCGCCCCCACCCAAATATCCTCCCAAAAGTTAATGCAGTCCTTGACCCAAGCTTAAAACAGATTAAACTCCGAAAATCAGTCTGCAACATTTGGATGGATTTCCAAATCATACTGGTTCACAATAGTTATCAAATATTCTATCATTCCTCTCTATTTATATGGACTAGTAAACAACATCTAGGACAATCTGCCATAACGCGCTTGATGAGGACATGAGAGTAAGGTGGAACCCACACTTGGCTTTGGTGGGATCTATGCATGGAGCGATTTATGGAAGATGCAATGTTATATGGTTTAATAAGGGTCTTATAAGGGGGTAACATTTATTTTATGTGTCCATGTAATAAGGCCAATAGTGCGAAAATGTTGGTTATTTTTTTAGAGTAATCCCGTTTTTGATGTTTACCCCACTTTTTCAAAAGTCAAAACTTGCAATTTTGGCTTGATTTTGGTGTAATTAGATAAGTTATTCAGTTACCTTTATAATAAGACCAAGATTGTGCAAATCCGATGTGATTTGGGAAAGTTATAACCAAATTACTAAGGGGGTGTCAGTAAAAACG